>JANTPM010000244.1:22477753-22495139 GCA_025434745.1 Erythroxylum divaricatum
AAGACAAACTTTTAATAAAATTAAACCCTAATGAAATGAATCTTTGACCCATTCAATTCCAATGGTTCCAATTTCAATCCTGAAATAATGTACCCAATATTTCAGTGCCATTGGACAAAAATTTTCGATACCGAATTTCAACCGGTTCGCCACTTGGCGGTTTTTTTCCGGTCTGAAAATTTTTCCCAAAAAATTTAAGAAAATTTCCTAAAATTTTCTTAAAATATAAAACTCTCAATGAATCACTCCAAATAATTTTCAAATACAATTACCACGTAATTCATAACCACATTCCATTTAGGCACAAATATCGAAAAATGTCATGAATGCATGTACAGTCAAGTTCATGTGCAATTCCACTATTCACGTGTAATGGTATGCATAAATATTGCAACCCAATACTAAACACTCTCGGCCCTTTCCAAATTACTATTTTACCCTTCCTAGTGGGGGTGAGATGTTACATTACGTCTGACACCCAAATCATATAGGACCTACAAAATAAATATATAAACACAATTATTAAGACTTATGACAAATTTGCATTATGCAAGTATATTTTTATGCATACTTACCTCTTGTGAACAACAATACATCTTTTGAACAAATCTCTTACCCCAACGCACATAACTTGTTTGACATATTTTCTAATAAAAACAACCTTTCATGTCTTTCACAAATACCAAGCCTACAAGGGACCTTCAATTTGAATATTGATTAAAAATGAATTTATACGATTGGCATTGCTATAAACAATAATTGAAATGCTTACTTTTTTATTAAAGCATTCATAAAATTATTGAACAATGTTAGGCTTAGCATTTGAAATCCATAACTTCATCTTCCCATTACAAGTCGGGCAATCAATATTCAAAATATTAATTATAGATAGAAATATCAATATTAAGTACAACTTAATCCAATTAAATTATCACATATAACAAATAATATATATTGTAGTTATTTTACCCTTGATTCACAAAATTGAGAATATATCCTTCCAACTTCTACTATACTATCCAAAGAACAATAAATAGCACCCTTAAATCCATTAACAACAACTTGACACTCTTTCCATGTCAAATATATACCAGGTGCATACCTAATAAAAGTTATATATACTTTATTTCTGCCAATATTTCTTTATCCTGCTACAATATCATCATATAAATATTTAATTATTTCCTTAAATGCAGCACTACTGTGATTTCTTATCATAAATTCACCCAACAAAGAATAAAATATCAAAAATTGTGAAGAGAGGCCACATCATTACTACACCCGTAAACTATATTCGATGGGTATAATCCAATATAATGTAAAGTGTAACTAAAACGAATGAATGCTTACTACTAGTAGCATTAATAAACGAATGCATACTACTAGCAGCATTAATAAATTTGTTATCTTCTTCTTTATGTATGACCATCAATATCTGCAAAAATAAACAAAGTGTAAAAAAAAACCTAACCTTCACACGAATGACCATGAAAGGCTGAGGGCGTTGAGAAGGTAAAGATAAGCTTTCGACGATGGGAGCAGTATTGAGGACGATGATGCTAAGAATTGAAAACGAAGAGGGTGAGAGCGTAGGTGAGAGCGTCGGCCAAAACAAACAGATTTAGGTTAATTGATTTTTAGTATGGGTGAGAACGATGGGGTGAGAATTAGAGCAAACAGAGTAAGAGTGAGTGAGAACAAACTTAAAGATTTTGTGCGTTTGGGAGGAGGGAAATTTTCTCTTGTTGAAACGATATCATCTCAGTTTTATCATGAAGCGACGTTGTTTCAATAATCTAGCTCACTTTTACTAATTACGTTGATGCATTTGATTAATTAAGATCCTTGGACACATGGCAGTACCCCGTTAATAAAGATAGTGATGAGGCTAACGTCATGCTAGAATTGAAAAATTGAAAGTTTGAACATTTTATTGACACTTTTTAAAGTTCAAGTTGACAAAATTTTAATTATTGTTATAATTAACCTTTTACAATTTTTAAGTTTTCAAGAAATTTATGAAGTGTCAAGAAAGAAGCATCTTGCCCATCCCACTCAGATTTTAATCCCCAATACCTAAATTGAAACCGAAATCCCTAATTCCCAAATATAAACCCACACAATCTACATATGATCTGATATCGTCTACTTTCTGTTTGCAATGTCTGTGAATAAGTGATGGTGGTGGTAAAGTTCATAATTATCCTAAACGAAAAAATTCGAAGAAGAATTCACGTTTGCAAAACTAAGATAATTTCTTCTCTTATCTTAAAATTGTAATTTCAAAGTTGTGAAGACCATTTTAGTTATTGAATATTTTGGACTCAATAGCAGTATTTCAATATAAGAGGAACTAATTCAATGTTTTGAAAAGTTCTGTATCTCTTACTAGCAATCAAAATTAAAAAAATTGTAATATTTTTCATCTCTACAACATCTTAGTATCAGCTAATTTGAGTGATTGGTGGTAATGACCATAATCGAAAGAACAAGAGTGAAAAGTAAATATATTTCAGAAGGGTCGGGGAAGATTGCAAGCTAACTGTCATTGGAGCACCGCACCTACAAGATAAAGGACATAATTAAAAGAAGAAGAGGAAGAGCATAGCAACAGTCCTTAATACACGTAAAATCAACCTTAAATGGGGAAATGTTCATATCCTTTTAACAGTGCGCAAAATTATTACATTTATGTCTTAATCCTTTTAATAAATATTTTTACAAATTGGTTGAAACACGTGTGTTTCATTGTCAAACTTAGAATTGTGGAACTAAAAATTGCAAAATTTGAGAGAGTAAAATCGAGGGAGTTGATTTTTACAATACTAAAATTCAAGAGATTAAAAGAGTTTCTTTTCCCGAAACTTAAACTAGATGATATGCATTTTGTTAAAAATATTTCTTCGTAAAAGTTTTAAATCTTAGCTCTGAATTCTAACTTTCTATTGATTATTTAACGGTCATAAGTAATAACAGGACAAGTCGTGTACAGATGGGGCAATACTTACATGACCATCAAATTCATATAGGTGTGACGCTTGTTACAGCATTGCAAAGGCCGACTGCTAGATGTCATTGCCTCCTCTCACCAAGCATGTATGATATACCAGTCGACATGCTAGAAGGGGGTTCTCTGTCCTCCTTCCTTTGGCCCTATTCTAGTACTCCAATTCTGAAGTATCTGAGCCATCCACTCAGGTGGTCTTACTTGAGTGGATGACTCAGATACTCTAAGGTCAGAATAAGGGGCCAGATCCCACATGATAACGGAAGGGGGTCCTCTATTCTCCTTCCTCTGGCCCTATTTTGACTCTGAGCCATCTACTCAAATGAGTCCCACTTGAGTGGATGACTCAGATACTTCATCGTCAGAATAGAGCCAGAGAAAGGGCATCTGGCCCATGATAACTTATAATTGCCGCCGGAATGGTTGCGTAACTTAGCTTCGGGCGTCGTTTACTTTCAATTGGCGGGTTGAAATAAGGTAGTGATCGATTTCTAATAATTGCACCAATAATTTTATGGTGAAAGATACAGATGTTGTATAAAACAAGAGCAGTGGAACTATTTTTATGTTTTGAGTGAATATTGTAATGCGATTAAACATTTTAGCCGGTAGTAGACCAGTTCATATCCGGCCGTTGCAGTTTACGTCATCTAGTTTGTATTCTAAACATGTGGAACAGTTCAATTCAAGGAAAGATCAAATGAATTAGATATGGATTTGGCATCAGTTTCAACAATTCGAGATGCTTGAAAATTACGCAGCGTTTGGTTATTATCCCTGTGGATAGGGACAAATGACAGAATCAAAAAATCCTGCCCCCAATCTTGCTGTAGCATGAATATTTTCAATGTCAAAGCAGGAGAGAATTCTACGTTGAAACCTACAGGCTGATTTTGTTGTTCTATCACATGTTGTAATTACATCAAAAGGAACCAAACTCCATTCAACCGATGGGTGCAGACAGCACTAGAACTCCATTTGAAGACGTCGATTTCTGACCTCTTCTGGTGTATAAAATTTTACATTTTTTTGGCACCTTACGACTTTGACCAAGGAAAGGATTATTAATAAATATTCAGCTCCGGCCAGCAAAAGAAATGCTTGTTTAGTTGATTTCTTCTTTATGACGTAACCGGTATGTGTACATGCAGCTGTAGTTGCTGAAGGGAGACTGCACCGCCACCACTAATGTGAAGGGCCACCGTCACCTACACCGCTAAGTTTCGTTATATTTGCATTCCAACTGTGGCCTAGGGTTTTGACCATCACTATGGCCACTAAGTATCTGCCACGTATTCAAACAGGACAATATATAATTCTATATTACATACTAAAAGGAAAAAAATGGGAGAAGGGAGCGAGACCTGGTCTCCAAGACTCCATCTCGGCGCCAGACCAACTAACGTGTTTGACCGTGAAACGATTTAGTCGTTAGATACACATTAATATTATTGTTACCTTTCCAATTATATTACTCTCATTCCGAGTGCGTGCACAACACACCACTTGCGTTACACAGAAAACTTTAGCTTGTTTTACTCGGTCAACTTAAACAATTTACACATTTCACGCTCTGGACAATAGCGTGAATGATCCTCAATCCATTAAAAGCCAAAGGGATAAAGCAAACCAAAAACGTTCAAGTCAAGTCAAACGCAAGTCAATTAGCCCGCACGGCACCGTTCCTTCGTCCACATGTATTCCCATGTTTCTTATTTAGCCAATTGCAATCACCCTTCTTTGCTTCTTAAGAAACAGATCAGCAGGAGAAAACTCAGCGAGAGAAGAAAACCGGAACAAGAACAAGCTGTTTGAAACCTAAAACACGTAAAGACATGCCGTGCGCTCTGGCTGGACCAGTATCGAACTCCCCGATATTTCAGCCAGCGAGAATTCCCACAATCTTCCGCAAATCAATAGCGTCTCCGAACATCCATGGCCCTCAATCTCCAACGTCTTCAACGATGTTAGTGTCGTCTCCACCCTCTTTAGGATCATCACCGACGTCTCCCTTGTCATATCCGGTTGAGAACACGAGATTGGAATCAAATTCGGGTACACTTCTGAAGAGGAAGAGACCAGCAAGAATACATATACCCGTGACGAGTGCGTCCGGGTTCGGATTAGAGACGTCCAGAGGAGATGAGCAGAAAGTAGAGGTCGTGGAGGTGGAAGATGATGGATATTCTGTTTATTGTAAAAGAGGTAGGAGAGGACCATTGGAGGATCGTTACTCTGCTTCTGTGGACGTCGAAGGAAATTCTAAACTGGTAAAACTCATATCCGTTTTATTTATTAGAGAAGTTGCTTTGTTTCCTAATATGCGCTGGAAACTGAAGAAAAATGTAAAAGGCAAAAAAAAAAAAACCATATTTGATATCAAAGAGGCAAGAACTATGCATTGATAAAGACGTGATCACGTTCTGTCCTTACAGGCTCTATTTGGTGTCTTTGATGGTCATGGGGGTCCAAAAGCAGCTGAATATGCATCCAGGAATTTAGATAAAAACATTATGGCTCATGTATCAAGTGTAGAAGGGGAAGAAATCGAAATGGCAATAAAAAATGGATACTTGACCACAGACAGAGAATTTCTGGAGCAAAGTGTTGACGGTGGTGCCTGCTGTATAACTGCGTTGATTCACAAAGGCAATCTAGCGGTCTCCAGCTCCGGAGATTGTCGAGCCGTAATGAGTCGAGGAGGAGTTGCTGAGGCGCTAACATCTGATCATCGACCGTCGAGAGAAGATGAACGCCGCCGGATTGAAGCCTTGGTAAGAAGACGGGAATATGATGTGGCAAAAGTGAATACTGGTTAACACCATTTTGATAAATTTCGGTGATTTGTCTTCTTTAATGTTGTGTTTACAGGGTGGTTATGTGGATTTTTGTAATGGTGTGTGGAGAGTACAAGGCACTCTGGCAGTAACAAGAGGAATCGGGGATGTGCATCTTAAGCAGTGGGTGACAGCTGAACCCGAGACCAAACTTTTGGAGTTAAAACCTGAATGCGAGTTCTTGATCTTAGCAACCGATGGTCTTTGGGACAAAGTAATTAAGTCTGACAACCAAAGTTGTTTTTCTATGATTCTTATTTTTAATATATATATATACTCAATTTTCATTTTCTCTCTTTTCCAGGTATCTAATCAGGAGGCAGTGGATATAGTTCGACCTTTGTGCATTGGCGTTGACAAGCCAGATCTATTATCTGCTTGTAAAAAACTGAGCGAGTTATCATTACGCAGAGGCTCAATGGATGACATTAGTGTGATGATAATCCAGTTAGGGCAGTTCGCTTTAGAAACTAATTGTAGGATGAGGAGCACGGTGTGAGTGTGACCCATCGCATGCTTCTCCCGCAAGTATACTTTGAAGCAGTGATTCATTCATTTTTAACGACGGAAAAGGCCATTTAATAGGTTAGATGGTAGCGGTAGAATGCATAATTGCCCTAGGCATTTTTATTTTTATATATACAAAATCACATGTAATGTACATCAGTCTTTTCAAAGCTTATATAATTAGACGCTAATTCACAAGTGGAAAATCTCCCCGGCTACCTGTGCATCCGTGGAGGGATTGGTTTTGTATTTGTGATTGAAATATCACGTTAGTCTAATGACTTTTTCTTCCACAGTCAAATTATTTTTAATCCTTTTAAACTCTTTTAACTCATGAAATCAGCTTAAGAAGATTATCTTTCTCAATCTTAAATTTTCATAAACCCTTGTAAGATTTTCATTTAAAAGTTCTAATATCTCGTTATGATTTATTAGAGTAAAAGTTATACATGGTTGTTTTTATAAAATGAAACTATTTTAACTAAATGCAATTTACAATGCACACAAGAAAGCAACTTCCTGGGAGCCAAATTCAACAACCTATAACTTTAGGAGTGGGCCATGCATTGCTAGAGATGATCAAGACTTTTAGTAATAAGATCCTCTCTGAAGAAAAGACGTCAAGTTCAAAAGCAATAGTCAGACCAAGGTCTGTTAAAAACAAGAGAAGTAGTTATTATGATAATGCCATGTGGGGTTTGATGGCAAGCAAAGCAAATCAACTAAAGAAATTATCCTGGTTGAATCTGTGAAAGCATGAAGAGGGATACTGTTATATCCCTCACCTTGGTGATGGAGTTGTATATCTGAGACAGGTATCACATCTTTTTCTTTCTGGTTTTATTTATATGAATGCAACTTCAATTATAATTCACTCTAGATCTGAATTTAGAAACAAACTAGTCAAACAAAAAAGAAACACTTGACAACTCAAATAGTACAAAAACAAAACTGGTATTAATATCCACATGGTATACTTTAGTAAATGTTTATATAACTGAAGAACTCGTAAGAATGCAATAGAAATGTGTCTATAACAGTTAAGATGAGGTTCTATATGTTGAAAACTTATAATTGAGACAAATTCTTCATGCACTATACTTGGCATTGAATTATATCATTTGCGAGGGACCCTTATCTATAGTTGGGGGGCAAGGTAGACATTAAAGAAGATGTAAGCATGTCATATGCTAATTGTAATCACTGAGCCAATGTTGCTTGGTATCTTATATGTCAAAAGAAATGTAAACAATACGCTTTTCTATTATACCATTCGATCCTCATTGCAAACTACATCTTGTGGGATAAAATAAGATCTCAGCTCCAAGCTTTAAAGAGTAATAGAAGTGACAATAAAAGGTCACCTTTTGTGATTGAAAGAAAGCAATTCTATGTGCAAAGACTTTTTAACACAAGCGACAGAAATAAGGGAATAGAAAGAAGGAGAAATAATAGAAGAGGTTGAATAACTACAGTCGACGCAGTAGGAAAACTCGCTTTCACAACATATAAAAACCTATTTTAAAAATACACAAAAAAATCCTTTTTACGTTTTTAAAACATGTTACTATTTTTCATTTTTAACAATGAAAAACGAAAACCACTTTAACCCAAAAAAAATTTGGAGACAATTTAATTTTTTACCAAAACAATAACGAAAAACTAAAAAAAATGGAACCAAACACCCCTTGAGTTTAACACTCTGTATGCAATATGATACTATCGATTCTATAAATAAAATAACTACTTCTCTGTTTGAAGAAGTTACTGATATTATAACAAATGATGATAATTTGAAGAAAGAAGATTTGTTTAGGATAACTTCAATCTTCGATATCTTGAAAAAATTATATTTAATAAAAGTTTATATTTTATCTCGATCTTAACTTTAATTCAAGATTTTAATTGAAAAGTTTTAATTAAAGATAAAAATAGATCATATTCTATTATTTATATGATATCTTATGCCTTGTCTAATACCCATTATATAAAATGCTTTGAAGACAAAGGTAGTAACGATTTTTCAAAATAAGTAGAAAGAATCTATCCTCCTTATATGGCAAATATAGAGGATCTTGAAAATGATTTCTCATTAGATTCACACAAAAAAAACCTTGCTAATATCTCACAATAGATTATTACTCGATTATCTTATTCTAAAACCTTGTTTCAAGTAGTATAAGATATACTAATTAATAATTTAATAAGATAAAGATAAGTTCTAATTATAAAATAAAAGGAGAATATTTTGATGGTACAATATATGTTCCTTGCAATATTTTAATCGATACTATTGCAAGTGGAAGCTACATTGATCATAATCTAACAAATAATTTGATAAAATTCCACTTAAGAGAATCTTATCAATATATAAATTTCAATAGTGACATACATTAGATAGATACTTCTGTAGAAACTACTATTAAAATAGGATTTAATAAAATACCTATAAGATTATTAGTAGAAAACGAAGGATTTAATTTAGAGATAATGTTAGGAAAAAGTTTTCTTGAGCAAGTTCAACCATATAAAATAATCAATATGGAATACAATTATTATTTTTGCTTTCTCTACTTCACAAGGTCATTATAAGTGGTTAGTAATATCCTTTAGTTAAAAAAACCCTTCTCTTCTTTTATAATACTTTGCTTTGCGTTTCTTAAAATATTTCCTTTTCCTATAGTTCTTTTTTATCTTTTTTATAATAATACGTGCTATCACATCTGATCATAGTAGGCATTTTAAATCATAACAGCATAAAGAAGATAAGAAGATTTGTTTCTTAATTCCTTTACTTTTCTTTAATAATTATTACTTCATCACACCATTCACTTAGCTTATCTTTTAAAGAATATATTCTTTTTCTTAAAATATCAACAAGTCCAAGATTATAAGTTGCTTCTAATTTACTTCCCCAAGGGTCGGGTATCTTTGAATAAAACATTTTAAAATAAATTTGTGTATTATCTACTTTGTTATAGATATGATAATAATAATCTAAAAAAAATATAAATATATATATTCATTTCATACATATCACATAATTGTAATTGTTGTCATGCAATGGCATATTTTCCTATAGTAGTAGTATCTTATAAAATATTTCCTTCTCCAACAAATTCCAATTGAAATTGTTAGCCCCCGAAGTTTTTTTTTGATGAGTTAAGCATGATTCAAATAAATTATGAGATCTTGATCGATTAATTGTTGGAGTTAATTATCATGTCAATGTTAATAGGATTTTATTATTTTGGTTAATTGAATAGAAGTAGTAAGAGTGTATAGTATAAAGGGCAATTTTGGAATGTCACTTAAGAATAAAAGAACATGAGGCATAAGGGAAGGGCAAAATGAACATTTCACACTCATTAAGGGTATAAGTGGAAGAAGAAGAGTAGTCTTGCTCTTAGAGAAGGGAAAAATGTGAATAGAAGAGAAAAAGGGGAGAGAGTGTCATCAAAGAGAAAAAAAGGAAGAACAATTAGGGTTTCATTTTTCTTAGCTTTCAAGAGAGATTTTGAAGTTATTCAAGAAGAGAAAAAGAAAGAGGGAGAGAAGAGCTTCCATTTGAGCCAAACATCTTTTATTTAATGAAGATTCATGGTAAGTTCATTTTTAATCCTTTAGATTTTTGGAAGGGTTTTAGTTCATGAAGCTTAGAAAATGTATGGGTTTGAGTATTCTAGAATCAATTTTAGTGAATAAGCTTTGTTTGGGTTCTCAATTTGTATTCCTATTGAATTGGGATTTTTCAATGTTAAAGGGAATCAAGAAGGGCAAGAAGAGAGGCAACTTTAACCAAGTTTCTAAGCAAGAAATTCAAGGTGGGTTACATGTTTATAATTGGGTTAATGAGCTATAAATGTTTTTCAAATCGATAGAGTTAAATGATTTCAACCACTTTATAAATGTTGCATTTATTGATTCTTAAATGAATTGAGAAATTGTTGCTTGTTTGGTGCTTGAATTTTGTTGATGATTTATGAAATGGTATTTGAAATGTATTATGATTATGAAAATCATGTTTCCAAAATGTGCCTTTTGGGCAATGTGTATGTTGTGTGGGTTAGTGGTGGTTGATTTTGTTATGTCATGTGAATATTGACTCTGTTAAAGGCTTCTTTTGCCTGTCCGCTAGTGGGATGAAGCTCCTTCACGAACTCCCTTACGTTTACAAGCTACGCAAATCCATTATGTGAGCTTATGATAGTCCGTTTTGTTATTTCTGGAGATTCGCAAGAACTCCCTTATGGAGCTACCCAAACCATTATGATTTGTTTATGTGTATAGGATTTGTTGACAAATTTGATGAATACATGCTTATGTGATTATGAAATGTTTCATAAGTTGAGAATTTGAGAAATATGTGTTTTATGGATTCAATGAATATTTTCAATGGTTTAGCTTGTTTCTCCATTATAAGCTTGTTACCCACAAGCTTTAAGCTCACCCTCGTTCTGTCTCCATCTCCATGTGATGAGTAAGAGATCGAGTGATCGAGTTGAGAGTCAAGGCATCACTCCAAATCTACATATTTTGTATTTTAAGTTCATTTATAAAAAACATAAGGCTTTAGCCACATTTCAAGTATTACTCGTTTATGTAAATTTTGTATTTTGGATTATGATGTATTGTAGCTTGAAATGCCCATTAGAGCTTTGTAAAACTCTTCTGTTGATGTTAATGAAATATATTGGTGTTTTAGCTCATGACTTTCTAAGTTTCACATTTCATTCTCAAGAGACTAAGATTTGAAGAAGTTTCTTTTGTATATGTTAGTATTTATCTTTTGGTTGAGTGGTTAAGGGTTGTGAAAATGTATGTGCAAATGTCAATGTTAGATAGTTAGGTTTGGGTGTCTGAAATTCGAGGGTTTCGCCGCGGTGAAGTCAAACTTTGGCTGTGGCGAACTTTTCCCAAAGGGTATTTTGTTTGATTTTGGTACCTTCGTCGTGGCGAAGCCAGCCTTTTCATTGCGACGTATTTTTTTCAAGAGGTACTTGGGGTTAATTTGGGTACTTGGCCGCAGTGAAGCCAGCCTTCCACCACGACGTATTTCACCAGAAGGGTACAGATGCACGACCTTGGGACTTCGCTGCGACGAACCTAGAGAACTTCTCCTGAAAGGTCCCTGAAATTACTTCGACAGTTTTGTCACGGTGAAACATTACCTTGCTGCGGTGAACCCGCCTTGGCTTGCAAGGCAGTTTTCATTTGAAATAAAGAGCTTCAACTTTCCTTTCACATGACCTCACCTGACCGCCTCACATGGTCACCCAAGGATAAGTAACGGGACAGGCCCAATAGGGTAATACGCTCACGTTTATGATTCCAAAGTTAAAATCCAGAAACGAGGGCCAACAAAAATGCCTCAATAGTTCGAGCTATTTTTTTTCTTCCTCATGGTAGGTAATTGTCGACTTCTAGAACGACTAGTGACAACAAGAGCTAGTTTTTACAAAGGGTAAGGTAATAGTCGATCTAGTCAACCAGTAGGTATGTCCTTTTTTTATTTTTGTAGTGCTTTTCTAGTCACTAAATTTTTATGTGTGCCAATTCTTTAATTATTGCTTCTGTTATTTTGCATCATTTTTTACCTATCACATCTGCATGAGGGTCTACCGAAAAACAACCTCTCTATTATGTAGAGGTAAGGCTGTGTACTATAAGACCTCAACAGACCCCGCCTCACTACATAACTTCAGACTGGGTGTGATGATGATGATGATGATGATATATCAGTGTCAGAGTTAACTATATAGTTCTTTGAATTGTCATCTAAAATTTTCCAAATTCGGAGTGAGCTATTTAATAACGTTATTTTATAAAAATTGTAGTTGTTTCATAATCCATTTTGTTTGTAGCAATAACAACTCAAAAAGCAGTTTCCCATTTATCAATTGCTTCTTCTATATTCTGGATACAATCGATAGCTAGATATATTCCAAAAGGATTTATAGATTATATTCTCATTTTATCAATAAGTGTAAACCCATCTTTATCTTTAGTTATCATATGAGTTCCAGCATACCCTTTATTAGGTCTATTAAAACTTTGAGAAGAATTATTTGTGAAGTAGTAGGTATATCACTAATATTAGGGTTTAAATGAACTTCTTGTTTGAATGTATCGGGTTTTACATTAATTAATACTTTTAAGTTTAATTTTTCAATTTTAGGATTAGAGTCTTGTATGAAAATTTCCATTTTATCCATAATTAGGAGGTATTTTCATTTGTAAAATTAAAGATCTTTTTCTTGACTTTGAACAAAAGAGGGCGAAGTTATGCGATATAACTTTAACCATCTTGAAAAATATATTTGCTAATTTAATTAATTTCTTTATCCATAAAATTTTCAGTTATTAATTTTTGAGTGTAAATTAGATAAATTTTTGGTATATTTATATAAATTATAAAAAATAATAGTCCAAAAATAAATGAAAACTTTAATTTATCTAATACTTATATATGTTAACATGTTTCTAATTGTCCACCTTTTTTACGATTAAAAAATGTTGCAATGTCTTTAATCATGATTCAAAATTTTAATTTCTCAATTTAAAAAATTCTTAGAAAAATGTACTTCAATTTATTAATATAAATATATTTTAATGGAAAATTCATTTATTGACAATTGACAATATTTACAATCCATGTTTTTTTCTTCTTAATTGTATGAAAGGGAGAGCAAGCCTTCGGATGAGTGAGGGAGAAAGAAAAGAAAGAGAGCTAGGGTTTGATTTTTAAGGGTCTTCAAGCAAGCTTTCTATGTTGATTCAAGAGAGAAAAAGGTAGAGAATGAAGAGAGCTCCATCATGAACCAAGAAAATCCGAAATACTCATGCCTTTTTTATTTATAGAGGAAAAACTCACACACTCTCTTTTCATAAATCTCTTTTAGTTTTTCTTTTCTAATATATTTCTGTTATGAAAAAGAGGCACTCTCTTTAATTTTTCTTCTCATGATTTCAATTTTTAAAAAATAATTTCTCTCGTTACACATTTTTCAAATTTGTTTAGAGAAAGATATTATACAAAAGTCTCTCTTTGTATTCTTTTTAAATAGTGCTTTTTATTTACAAGTGATAATGTTTTATCCATTTATTGAAATCCATTTATTAAAAAGAAACGAGAGTACAAATAATATAATTTAAAGATAAAAATAGAAAATAGAATAATTGTTTAAGCTTATATTGAAAATTACCCTATCATATTTAATCCCTTAGGAGTAACCAATTTTGAGCTTTAGCCTTTTTTATTAATTATAATCCCATTATTAACCTTTATCTTATTTTTCTTGAAGCTCTTTTATTAAATTGAACTCTGAAGGTTATTTACATTACATTTTTTAAAATTTGAATAAGGATTGAATGAACTATAGCAAAGTTATCTCAACATTACAACGAGTTCACTAAGAAATAAATTAAAAAAACTAAATACAAAAACAAATTACAAAGGTATATGAACTTTAACAGTAGTTGTTAGAAATTCCATCTGGTCTGCATTTTTTAGGATAGAGCATGCTGATCAAATTTAGCTATCATAATGGCTCAGATTTAATTAATGGTGTCTTCAGCTATGTTATACTTGTTAACTTTCTCATTCCTGCAGATCCTCTTGTTTCTTTCCTTCCATATTGAATAAATAGTTGTTACGAAGGTAGTTTTGTACATTGGCACATCTTGCAACCTCTTATTAGCAATACAATGATCTAATTTAGAGTTGAAGTCCAATTATAATTGAGGTAGGCCTCAGATAGTAAATGTAAAATTATGATCATCTACATTGAAAGAATAAATGTTCTTGATCTTCTTTAGTCTCTTTATAAGGCACCCATGTTGGGTTATAAGTTCTAAACCATTTATTTTTAGTACAAATTCTGTTCTTTACAACCAACCATGTGAAAATAGAGGCTTTTTTTTTATTGAGGCAACGTTTCTTAAAGAGATTGAACCAAGGAACATTCCCACCTCCCTTCTGCAAAGCATTACAAGAAGATTTGTTAGTAAAAATACCTGAGGCATTTAGTACTTAAGTTATTGAATCTGACTTGGTTGGGTCGGCTTTACTGGGCCCGAGCCCAATCATAACAACCCACAGGCCGATCGGTCAGTCTTATACCTATTGGTTAATTTGGGCCTGATCCACACACCCATGGCCCAATAGTAAGAGAACGTCCCCCATGCAAATACGTAGAGAGACGTTCAAACCTAAACCTGACAGAAAAACCATATATAAGGTAACTTTCTCCCGTAATTCAGGTACGAACTCATAACCTAGTTTTTGCTCTGATTTGATCAGCCCTACCTTCACCAAAAGACTTACTTGATCGTCAGAGTGGCTAATCGAGACACAACCCCCGACCAACCTTCCTTGTTTTGCAGGTATATTCACGACGAAGAACATCGCAGAAGGTTGCCAACTTATAGATCCAAACGGCAACGCACCATTCGGTCAGAATCCGGCTGAACCAGTTACATAAATATATATAATGACATTCATGTTCACAGTCAGCCATAACAATGAAAAGTACGGCTATTATTATATATATATATTACCACATTGTCAAGGCTATTACTAAATTAGTCACAATCGTGATGGTGTCTACATATATATATATATATATATATATGGTTGTGAGTAATTTAGCGTATATACATAATTAATTAATCAATAGAATATATATAATTAATTAATCAATTAGTCATATTTTAATAAATCAATTAATTAAATATACTTTAATTAATTACCTATATTTTAACTATATTTAATTAAGAAATAAAAATACATTTGTCATAATTGTGACACTTAAGTCACGCCTGTAACTTTTAGACTTTTTTATTTTTTGGATTCGAGGAAACCCGTAAGCGGGCTAAGCGATCACACCTCTCTGAGGGCTCAACTGGCGCACCACCCCACAGGCGGGCCAAGCGGGCACACCTCATCATAAAGGGCTCAACTAGTTCTCCATCTACAGATAAAACCCCGGCTGCCCCAGGTTCTTACAAGAGGGGCTAGCATGGAATCGAACCTGGGACCTAACCAAAGTCAAGCTCCGCTCTTAACCATCGAGCAACACCCCTTGAGGGCCTGTAACTCTTAGACTTAATTAACTTAACAATAACTAATAATGAATAATAACATTTTATTTTATTTTAGTTAATTAATCAATTAATTATATTTTAATTAATCAATCTATTAATTATATTTTAATTAGTCAATTAATTATATATATATATATTATTTAATTAAAAATGACAAAAAATGTGTTAACTATATTTTAATTAATTATAATCTAATTATTTTTAATTAAAAATGATAACAAAAATATTTTTAGTATATTTAATTAAGAAATAAAAATATACCCTTATTATAGGCATGATGTACTTAAGTCACGCATGTGACTCTTAGACTTAATTAAGTTAACAATAACTAATAATGAATAATAACATTTTATTTTATTTTATTTTAATTAAGTAATCAATTAATTATATTTTAATTAATCAATTTATTCATTATATTTTAATTAGGCAATTAATTATATATAAATTATATTTAATTAAAAATAAAAATGTGCTAATTGTATTTTAATTAATTAATTAATTATAATTTAATTATTTTCAATTAAAAATGACAACAAAATTGTTTTAGTTTATTTAATTAAGAAATTAATTAATTAATTAATCATTATAAATGTGTTGACCATATTTTTAATTAATCAATTAATTAATTATATATTTTAATTAATTCATCGATTATATTTTAATTCTTTTCAATAAAAGTTTTAAATAAAAAATATGTGTGTCACAGGTGTGACGGCGTGCACTTCTCTAATAATAATAATAATAATAATATTTAATTTAAATTAATTATATTTTAATTAATCAATCTATTAATTATATTTTTTTAGTCAATTAAATTATATATAAATTATATTTAATTAAAAATGATAAAAAATATATGCATTAATTTTATTTTAATTAATTATAATTTGATAACATTTAATTAAAATGACAAAAAATATTTTTAGTAAATTTAATTAAAAAATAAAATATTTTTGTTACAACTGTGACATTTAAGTCACGCCTGTGACTCCTAGACTTAATTAACTTTAAAAAACTAATAATGAATAATAATATTTAATTTTATTTTAATTAATTAATCAATTAATTATATATAAATTATATTTAATTAAAAATGACATCTGCTAATTCTATTTTAATTATAATTAAATTACATTTAATTAAGAATGACAACACATTTTTTAGTATATTTAATTAAGAAATCAATAAATTAATTAATCATTGTAAATGTGTTGACAATATTTTTAATTATTTTAATTAATCAATTAATTAATTATTTATTTTAATTAATTCATCAATTATATTTTAATTATATTCAATAAAAATTTTTAAATAAAAATATTTGTGTCACATATGTGACTTAAGTGTTAAACCAGTGACATTTCTCTATTATTATTATTATTATTATTAATGGCGGCAAGCATGCATGCATAGAGTAGTTAGGAACTAAAATAAAAAATAAGAAGTCACGCCTGTGAGCAATAAGTCACAAGCGTGACGACGATGAGATAGAATCAATCTATTAATTATATTTTAATTAGTTAATTAGTTATATATAAATTATATTTAATTAAATATGACAAAATATATATGCACTAATTATATTTTAATTAATTAATTATCTAAAATTAAATTATATTTAATTAAAAATGACAACAAAAATATTTTTAGTATAATTAATTAATTAATTAATCATTATAAATGCGTTGAAAATATTTTTTAATTAATAAATTAATTATTTTTAATTGATCAATTATTATTATTATTATTATTAGTGACATGTGTGCATGCATGGAGCAGTTAAATGCAATGTTATGAATACCGTACCAGGCTTGGTACCGGATTAGGTTCTGGAACGGAATTGTACCGGTATAGGTCAGTACCGGGTACCGTTTCGGGTAATTTTTTAAATTTATAAAATAGTCCCTGAAATTTTTAAAAATTGCAAAAT
>JANTPM010000244.1:22546189-22560534 GCA_025434745.1 Erythroxylum divaricatum
ATTTGTCCCCTAATCTCAGTTAAGGCTAGATTGAACCTCTCAAAATGTTGTTGCATAGATCTCAAAGTGAAAGTGATAGTTGCATCTCCCCCCTTGGTTGTTGTCATTACTACCTCCCTGTGACATTGTAGATAAAATGATATACTTGAAAAACAAGGTTAGTAATAAACAACCTCACACACTCCCTCTCGTGTTTCCCTTAAGATGATGTCACTCACCTCGTGTTTAAGTCACGGCAATGACTCCCTTAAATCAGCTCACACACTCTTGCCTTTTACCACTCAAGTGATGTCTTGAAAGTTGCTTTTCGGAAATCAATTCAACAAAACTAAGCAAGTAGCAAGCAACACAAATTAATTGGAAAGAATAAGTAAATCCTAATAAGAAATGAAATAAGAACAATTCTAGAAGCAAAGTAATGACGGACAGAAATAAAATAGTATGCTAATAAACGGATGGAAAAGATGTGTATGCAATGATTTTTGTTTATAATTGAACAATATGAATGCAAGATTGTCTAATTCAATGTAATGGAAGCAAAGAAAGGCACAAACAAGAAATTAAACTAAGAATCAAAGAAAGACACTCAATATATTGTAAAACTCAACAAAACCCAAGAGCTCAAAGAATAAATTTGAAATCTGTCCAAGGTTTAAAATAGGAAACTCAACGTTTTTTTTCAATGGTTATTTTGGCTACTGTTCATTCTTTTTTTGGTACTGTTTAATTTTTTTAGTACTGCTCACTTTTTTTATATTGGTCACCATTTTTCTACTGTTCACTCTTTTTTGGTGTTGTTCAGTTTTTTGGGTACTGTTCATGGGTACTGTTAATGGGTATTGTTAACGGGTACTGTTCATGTTTTTTTAAGAAACAAATAAGAAAAACACAATAAAGATACATATGAGTTAAATAGAATTAAGCCAAAGCTCTAATACTAAGATGATACGGAAACTCCAAGAAAACAAGGTTCTTGAAACCCCCTAATCCTATTGAATCAAAACCCTAATTCTTTCTATTCTAAGAACATACTAGATAAATCCCAAAATCATAAGTTTGAGACCCAATCCCAAAGAAAATCAGAAATCAATTTATGTTGCAAGTACTTACTTATTGATGCAAATCAATTTCTTGAAGTAATCATGAAGACATTCACGCCTCACTGGAAGAACTCAATTACAAATTTTATCAATCATCCAATCTAGGGTTACAAGGACATAATAAGGTATAAATACCTTGACAAGTCCTAACCCTAATAGGAATGGGTTTGCAAGCCTATTTAATGAAAACTAGGCTAATCCTAACAAATCTAGGAGCATCTAGCCCATTAAACATAATCTGATCCAAGTTCTTTTAAGAATGGTCTAAACATATAAAACAAATAAGTCTTAAATTAACCCAGGCAAACAAAGCACATGCTACTAACTAAAAAACGGCCCATAAACAAGTCCTTGGGCCTAAAATAAGAGATAATAAAAAATTAACCCAAGTTATCAAAAATGGGCATAAATGGCTAAGTGCTAGCCTCTTCTAATGCCTCCTCTGATAAAGTCACAAGCTTGGGCGTGCCTTGGTGTTCCTCTATGGATGTTTCAGCCTCCTCATGTACTTGACTTGTGATTTGGGCTTGAACAAAAGCTTGCATTGCTTGTTGCGTTGTAATTGGACCACTTGGCATGTGTAGCTTGTCAGGTTGATGTGTAAGGTGTGGAACTCCATTGCGAAGGCTGGTTGTAACATTATTATTCATACCTCTTTTTTATTTTCTCCTTTCATATCCTTAAGTTCTCATATTCCATGTTATGACACTCATCCAACTCATTATTTTGGAAAGTGCATTTATCACCAACATGACCTAAATCATAATTAAGAAATTTTATAGCTCAAAATGCTTTATGCTCTAGCTCCACTAGTAAGAGACAGGATTTTTCACAAACTAACCTAAATTGTGTAGTGTCGATAAGTGTTGAATAGGCTACATTTTAACATGATTTTTAAAGTATCATTCTTATATTTTGGGTATATGGTATTTGGAAATTAAAATGACTTATATTTTGTCCTAAGTTTGGTTTTAGCCCCTCAAAAGAAAAGGTATGAATTTGGAGAAGAATGATGTCAATTTAAAGCAAACTTGACAAACTTAAAGTGAAGGACTTGGAATGTGGCAATAACATAGGAACATCTCACTCTTTAAGTTCAAAGTTTCCCTATTCTATTTCTAAATTAGAATTTTATCGAAGTAACATAGCTCCAACACACCTTCGTATTCAAGTACTGTTTGAGATAAGAGTATTTTGTTTCTTTAAATACCCATGACATCCTACCATTTCTAGCCTATACTTGCCAACAAAGTGGTAACATAAACCTAGTTCTTCTTTATGTTAGTAGTGATTTATTATAAAAAAATTTAAAAGAGGTAAGTAAAGCAACATAAAAGCTCAATACAGTCTTGTATTAGGGTGGTGTTGGGTAATAAAATTAGGATTTTTATATTTAAAAAGGAAGCAATTAAAAACCAAAAAAGTAAGGTTTTTGAGAGAGTTTTGGAAATGAGAAAAGAATTAGGAGCTATAATGAAGTATCTGGAGATCAAGAGAAAGAAAACTTTAGGAAAAGAAATAAGAAATCTATTAAAAATTAACAAGATCTTTAAAGATTCAAAAACTATGAAGATTTCTTCTTTATCTTTTATTCTTTCCCATTTTTAAGTGGGTTTTCTTGATTTTATCACGAATTAATTAGGATATATATCTAAGTGGAATGAACCTTAGCACTTGAAATTTTGAACTGACATTTTGATTTAATGAAATTTCTATTTTTTAATTATTTCTTCAAATCTTTATATTGTGTTAAATTAAAAGAATGAGAGCCAAAGACTTAATAATCAGATTCATACATTAAAACCAATAGATGATTTATATTATTAGATCACAATATGAATGGTTAGGGGTTGTATAGGTTGATAAAGATATAATTACATGATTCAGCTAAAAGACTTATAAAGAAGTTCTTGTTAAAAGGCAACTCAATGCTCTATATGCTTCAGATTTAATTTAATTAGCTTTAATTGGATTATATTAACTTGGAATTCTTTGTTTCATTTTTTAATGCTTTTCTTTTGAGTTCAAATGGTTTTAAAAATGGAGGGTAGCAAAATTAAAGATAATGCATAATATAAGCCTGTGTAGATGATCGCCATGTCTCTATTGCATCAAGGAATAGTAAGTACCTATATTGAATAAGAGATGAGCACATCACTATGTAGGTTTTACATTCACACTAATTCTAGGTATGCTAAACACACAACTGAACACACCTATGTTGGACCACGTCAAATTATATGAAATTATTTCAAGTATAGCATAGGGATGACAAGTAATGTGTTAAGTTTATATTTAAGTGATATATAGACTCTGAGAGTAACCATTTTGAGCATGGTTATAAAACAACCCTATATCTTTACTGTGTTTATCAACATACCAATATATTGAGGCCATCTTCTTCTTATCATAAAAATGAATTTTGAAGTTTTATAACATACCAATAACATTGTGTTCTCACTATGTTTATTTCATATCATTTTTGTTTCTTTGTTTTTATTTAATGAACTAATATAGTACTATGTCCTTTTTATTTCTACCCCATATTAAAAGAATATTAAATCATTTTCCCATGTTATTTTTTTAGTAAATATTCTACCATGTAACATCTATGTAGTGCTGGACCTCGCTTCTGGAGCCCAACATTTGGAGTCATTAAACTGAAACATTATTTGTCCTCAACCATATTGAACCTATTTTGAGAAAATTAGCATAACTTTCTATGGAGATATCAGATTAAAGTGCTCTTTAGATGGTTCAAAAGAGGACTTCAAGATCTACAACTTTAATGAAGCCCTTGAAGATAGATTCTATCATCTAGAGGGACAAAATTGGACCAGACAATAGGGTCAGATGAAACTAGATGAAGGGTCAGATCAATTGGAACAATTGTCATAACTTTCTCTAGAGATATCGGATTAAGGTGTTCTTTAGATGGTTCCAAAGAGGACTTCAAGATCTACAACTTTTACGAAGACGTTGAAGACAAATTCTATCATCTATAGGGTCAAAATTGGGCCAGAATGTGTAAAATGAATAGTGCACAAAAGATACACGTCATCACCAGACAACACGTCATCACCAGACGACACGTCATCGCTAGATGATACAGTCTATACTCCTGAGCATCTTCCCTTATAAGGACCATAACTTTTAACTCCTAGGTCCAAAAATTTCATACTATATACCGTTAGAAAGCTAGAAAGATATTCCAAAAGGCAACTTTGAGTAATTTAACCTAAATTAGTCTAGTTTTTCCCCTAAAGTCAGCACACAATTTCTACACCTATGAAAGACTTGAAGTATGAAATGTACAATTACAAGAGAAATATGAACATACACGATGGAAACTTTGGAAACTTCTTAATCCATGTATAAATCAAATGAAGTTCATACATAAATTTAATTACATGTTAACATTATAATCAAAGGCTTAACACAAAATACAACATACATAGGGTGCTTAATGTTTGACATGTTTGTGAAGCTATCTAAAAATGATTGAATTAACTTAGTTACAAAAGTTTCTAATATCTTAGAGTTTTTGATGCCTTGCAAGGATTGTTAACCTTCTCGTTTTGCACCTAAGGAGGAAATAGTGGGGTGAGCTTCACAGCTCAGTGGCTAATATATTTATAGCCACTAGCAATTGACCATAAATTGAAGCATATGTGTATATTTAGTAATTCAAGCATTCTTCAATTTAGTTTAACATTCATAACACATAACACTCAAATGCATCATTCATGACAAATTAAAGATGCAATACACAAAAAATTTTCATGGAAACAGAATGGAGAAACCAAAGTTTACCTATGAACAGAATGAGTCCAATTTCGGAGCTCATATGCCATAAGCGAGAAGCTGGGAGAAGGCTCTCGTCAACGTGCATGTGACAAATAGAATGGTTCGACTCTCGCCTAAACAAAAGCACATATTTGTTTTCTCATATGCTCATACTTTTATGCTTTGTCTTCTTTTCATTTAATACAAAATGTCATGACCTCTTTCGAGGTATAACATAGTCATTTTTCATCATGCATTTTCAACATTTACAAACAAGTAAATTTTAAATAAATCAATCTCAATCAATCCAACATACACACATAGGCAAGAATTGGGCAAATTACACTATAACCATAAATATGTTACCCACCTAATTAGTTTGTGAAAATCTAAGTCAAGCTTGCCTTTCCCCTTGCTCTTGGGTAGGATTCCCTTGCTTTCCTAAAACAACCAAGATTCCATTCAAAACAACATTCCAATAAAATTCATAAACTTCAAAAATAAAAAATTGCAATACACACAAATTAAGCTCAAATCTAACCTGCCCATAGTACATCTAGGTTAGAAAACCTAAGACCTAGTTTAGAAACCCTAAAATCAATTATGTTCTCCTAATTCATCTTCTTCCAACACAAACCTTTCATTCTCTACACAAACCCCTTTCTACCTCTAACTCCTTCATCCTCAACATAACCCATTTCTTTAATAAAGCAAAAGAAAAGATGATTAACCTACCTTAACAAGCTTGATTTCTCTTCTTTTCTTCTTTCACCGAAACCTCTTTTCTTCTCTCTTATTTTCGTTTTTAACTCTTCCCTCCTTTCAATTCACGTTTTTCTCCTTTTAATAGGCAAGACAGCATATTCTTCTTCCATTTCTACCCTTAATGAGTTCAAAAAGTCTATTTTACCCTTCCTTATAAGCTTATATTCTTCTATGCTTAAGTGATCGCCCAAAAATGTCATTGAACATGCTTATTACATTAATAGTTTAATTCCTCTGACCCATTCAATAAATCCTACTAACTTTCACATAATTACAACTCCAAAAATTAAATCTATCAAAACCTCAAAATTATTTTAAATAATGCTTAACTTAAATAAAAAAAATTTCAGGGTCCAACATGTATACCCTATATTCCCTTAACACAGATCTTTCCTGCATCTATTTCTTGAACATAACCTTAGCACACTGTCATGTAAGGCCTATATTTAGCCATGATTTGACATTAAAGGATAGCATTCGAGGAATAATGTTTTCACTCCTCCATTCAATATCTCCTAACTTCAATCCTTCTTATTGTAATTTCTAGTAGATTACGCCCCTAAGCCCATTTATCCTTGGTTTCACTCACCAAAATCACTAAATTTTAGTGAATAGCATTATTATTGGAGAAAAATCCTAACTTTGTGTGGTGTTAGGGTTTGTTTTGGATTTTTATACATTTCTTACATCTTTTTCATACCCATTTATGTGAATCCTAGGTACTCCTTTTCCCCCAAACATATCCTTTTAGTATTAGCATCAATTGTGGATTGCTTGAGGATGATGATTATAACTTATGGTTGAACTTCATGAATGTCCACTATGCAAAGATTTTAGGGATTGTTTTAGTTAGGATTGTGCAAATTATATCCTAAATTCATGTTTTAAGGTTATATTTGAGTTATTTATAGATGAAATTGGTTAATGATACATTATCTTAGAATGATGCAGTGTTTATTTACTTGTTAGGAGTAGTTTCTCATCGTTAACACTATTCTTGGTTATGTTAGGTTATTACATTCTTGAAGATCAGTTCGTGGATAAATTGATATTGATTTGATTTGAATTAAAAGTATTGAATCTTGATAATGGAGTGGTTTCATTATATTCTTTTAGTGATTAGGCCTTCTTCGCATTTAATATTATTACCTTTATTTTGTTTGGATTATTTTTGCCATCTATATTTGCATATACTTCATTTGTGTTTGGATTAATAAAGGGTTAATGTTGAGGGCTTAAGGAACTTTAATGAAGGATATTAATTGAGTTGATTTTCAAATAAGCATTATAGAATAAGGAGAATGGTTTTGTTAATGTATCAATGCGGGAAGAGTTCACATATTGAACATAATATACTATAATGTTAATACATTTTTAGATGTTATGGTTCATTTATAATTTTGTCTAAAGGCATTATGACATTTTTATGATTGTCATAGCATCATTTGGCATCTACTTAATATTTAGTGATACATCACATTCACTTCGTAATGTTGCTTTTGTTAACGAAAGATCATATCTAGCATGATTGGGAGATAATTTGTTATTTTTAATTTAATCAATTTTAATTTAAAGATCAACATTGTATCACAATATAGGTAAGAGGGAAAACCCTGTTATAGAAGATCAAGAGTTATGGCTTCTACCTAATATACAATTACCCTTAGGTTATGTTTGGTGGGACGTATCACAGTATAGGTAAGAGGAAAAACCCTGCTATAGAAGATCAAGAGTTATGGCTTCTAGCTCATATGCAGTTACCCTTAGGCGATGTTTGGTTGGATGTAAGATTTATAATGGAATTGAATGAAATGTAAATGGATGTAATATTAGAAAATTATTGTTTGGGAGGGATGGAAGGGTTCATAATGTATTCTAGTGAAATGTTGCTTGTCATTTTACATTCCATCCTAAACCTCTAAATCGGAAGTAAATTATTTTTACGATTTAGGATTGAATGGGATGTAATACAAAACCCTCCCCTTCTATCCTATTCCATTATAAACCCTCCTTTCAAATGATGGAATAATATTACATTACATTACATTTCATTGCATTGCATTAATAACCACCTAGCTAAACATAGCCTTAAGAATCTTGAGTTAAAGTAGATGCCTAAAACAAATATTCCATCTCTTAAGGAACCTATAGAGTAGCCAGAGCACCTGCTAATTCATGACTAAGGTTTAATTGAAGCATTATCATTCTCTAAAAATAAAGAAGTTTGAGCAACCATCGTACGTTGAATAGGGAGTATTGTTTGAGCTTAAATTGGTGAATTGGGTATAAAGGACCATAGAGTTTGAAAAGTGACTAGATTTCTTTAACATCTCAAACTAGTTATCTTAGGGGTGAAGAAGCAAGCAAAAACACTGATACCACCCTAAGATATGAGCCAATCGCTAACCCTCCATGCCATCTACTTAGAGTGTATAGAGTAGTATATGCAATGGATCATAGCTATGTTAATAAGTTTAGCATAACGCTTTGGCATCAAGATCCTTCCACAACTAGTTAGTACATTTAATCCCCCATATATAAAGCCTAAGTAGGATACATAGTGATTAATTATTATTAAACTATATTTACATAACCATATTTATTGTGTTTTGCTTATTATTTAATAGTTTTATAGTATTTTTGGTAATTAATCCACTTAAAGTATGTTTGTAGGTGATAATTGACTTTTTGGATCAAAAGGAGAAGAATTTGGATGAAATCATGGCATAAAACGGAGATTTTAAGCAACTTAGAGATACATGACCATATATAGTGACCTTGTAAGTTATTGCAAACGTTTGGAGATTCAAAATATTGTTTCTGGCTATGTATGTTTCCCGTGTAAGTCTCTATGCCCATATAAAATCATAGATTTATGTATTTTTTGAGAGAAAAAATCACCTACACTACCGTGTAAGTGATAGTACATATCCCAAAAGTCCTAGTTTTTACTATAAAAGGATGTTATTGGAGGAAAATGAAAAAGGAGGCGAGTTTAGGAACATTTTTGCATCAAGAAGAAACATAGAGAAGAGACATTTTTAAACAGAAGACAAGGGAAACATGAAGATTACGTCACAAGATTCGATAGAGAGCATCATTCAATCCAAATTGCCAGAAAATTCATTAGAGACAAATGGGAAATTTAGAATATGATTTCTTTGATCTCTATTTATTCTTCTAAATGTTTATTAATGGTTTTATTTTCAATAGGTAGGAATTAAACTATTTAGTGCCTAGGTGAGATGAAACCTAAGTGGTGATGATAATATGATTTAATCTTTTGTTTAGTATAGTTTTATTGATTGATTTATTGAGATTCTATTATGTGTTATAGTCTTGAACTAATATATCCAAAATACTAGTCCATTATTTGACTTCATATGATTGAGATTAAGAAATCATTTTAGGTTAATAGATCTATGATAATCGAAAGAAGTTGCATGTAAATCTAGATATAGGTAAACATAAATCCTCTGGATTAGGGTTAAATCTAATAGTAAAATTCACGAATCAATAATGCAATCTTAGGGGCTTTAATTAGAAAAGGGTTTCAGTTAATCAACTGAGGTTTAGTTGTTAATAGTATTGAGAAAATATTAATATAAGATAGGAATTTTCATAGTCCAATAGTCAATAATTTAATTGGATGATAACGAGTTAGTATTTAAGGATTCTTAAGGGGATTCATCAACTTGGTACTATTTACTTGATATTGACTTTTCATATTATTTTCTTTGTCCAAGTTCATGTATTGATCTTAGTTTAATTTGTTTAGTTTGATTTTTAATTAAATCCACAACCTAAGTCAATGGTTAGGTAATATAAAAAGAGTCAATACTAGTACTTACAATTCTCTTAGGATCGACCCATACTTACTAGTGATAACTCCAGCTACACCATTTACGAGTACTTAAAACTTATAGATCTTTCTAAATAAAATATCATCAATCAAGTTTTTGGTATCCTTACTGGGGATAGCAATATTAGGAAAGCCTTGATTTTATTAATCTAGCAATTTTTTTACTTTATTTCACTTTATTTGTATTTCTAATTTATTTTATTTGATTGACTATTTAGTTTTCTTATTTCTCACAGATTTTGATTCTTTGGTTAGTTTATGACCCCAAGTAATCCAATGAGTTTAGTAGAAAAAGATCCAAAAATTAAGAGAACAACTTATAGAAATCTTCGTAATACACAATTTAGAGAGTTTAAGTTAGATCAATAAATAGAAGACTTGAGAGGTCATATTGATAACCATGGCAAAGCAACCAAGAATGTTATTTGATTATGCTTGACTAGACTTGACATGAGCAAAGTCACCTTTGTTAGATCAACTATGAATGCCAACAATTTAGAAATTAAACCAATTATCATTCAGATGGTGCAACAATTTGTTCAATTTAATAGGTTAAGAGATAAGAATTTGAATGCACATTTCTTAATCTTTATGAGGATTTGTGATACCTTTAAGATCAATGGAGCTAATGATGATATGATAAACTGAGATTATTACTATTTTCATTGAGGGGCAAAGCGAAACATTGGTTGAACTCTTTGCCAAGATCATCACTTACTACATGGGATCAAGTAGTAGAGAAGTTTCTTCTGAAGTACTTCTTGCCAACAAAGATTGCCAAATTAAGGAAAGGTACCTCCTCTTACTCCTAGACTAATTTAGAGGCATTATATGATACATGGGAGATGTTCAAGGAGAAAATGAGGAAGTTCTCATATCATTTTTTACCACTTTGGATGTAAATTTAAAACTTTTATAATGGGTTAAATCATATTACAAGGTAGACAATAGAAATAGTGGCTAGGGGTACTTTAAATGACAAGACACCAAAAGCAACACACAACCTCATTAAAGACATAGCAGAACAAATATCAATAGTGCTACTCATAAGCAAGACTTAACAAGTCAGAGATGGTATATGAAGTGAATGTGGTGGCATAATTAGCAATCTAGACGAAAGCTCTGAAAAGAAAGATTGGTAGACTAACTATGAATCCACAGTGTCAAGTTAAGCAATATAAGGTATGCAGGCTAAACCATTCAAGTTAAAATTGTCAAGCATTATAGCCTGAACATGTGGATTGTATGGAGAATGCTTTTAAACCCTAAGAAAATCCATACAATCATACCTACAATCTGATATAGAGGAATCACCCTAATTTATCTTGGGGAAATCAAGGATAAGCAAGGAAAAACCCTCTACTAGGATTTTAGCAACACCGACTTGAAGCTAAGAATTCACTTTTAAAAGAAATGATGTCTAAAATTGTTCAAGATTTAGACACAAGACATCAATGAACATAGGCTTCTATACATAACTTAGAGGTTCAGATTAGTCAAATTGCAAAATTAGCATATGAAAGACCATAGGGGAGTTTGCCTAGTACCACTAAAATAATCCTAAACAACATATAATAGAAATCACCCTATTAACGGAAAAGAGCTTCAAGAAGAAAAGGAACCCCAAGTTGAGAAGGAGAATACCAAGATTCAAATAAACATTGAAGGTGAAGGTCAGCTTAAAAAAATCAAGGAATTGCAACCTACCATCCCCTATCCTACTAAAGGAAAGAAAGATCCAATGGATGCATAATTTGGTAAGTTCCTTGAAATGTTTAAGAAAATCCTGATAAACTTAGTCCTTGTTGAGGCTTTTATGCAAATGTTATATTACTTGAAATTTTTGAAAGAGTTACTATCAAACAAGGGAAAGTTAGATGAGTTGGTGACTGTAATGTTGAGCTAAAAATGCTTAGGAATTTTGAAAGCAAGCTACCAAAGAAGCTCATAGATCCATAAAGTTTTACTATCCATTTTGAAATTGGTAGTTTAAAGATTGATAAGGCTTTAGTTGATCTAGGGGTCGATATTAACATGATTCCCTGCTTGTTATTTGAGAAATTGCGATTAGGTGAACTAAAACCTACTAGGATAAGTGTGTAACTGGAAAATAGTTGCATAAAACATCTTAGGGGCATTATATAGGATATTCTTATTAAGGTTGATATGTTTATCTTCCCAATAGACTTTGTGATTCTTGATATAGAGGAAGATCTAAAGATACCTCTATTCCTTGGCCAACGCTTTTTGACAACTGCTAAGTTGATTATTAATGTTGGTGAAGGCAAGTTAATATTAAAGTTGAGGATGAAGAGTTTGAATTTAAAATGTCTAATGTCATGAATCCTACCCTTGAACTCGTTGATGTTATCAAATCTAACGTTTCATATTATGATTCATTTTTAGATATTTTTAAGACTTTACAAAGGTCTACAAGATCTTTTGCAAGTTTAAGGTAGTAAACAAAAGGCAAAATGAAAAATAGGCAAAAACAGGTAGCTTAATTAGAAGTTATGGAATCAACGAAAAGACGACCTAAAACTAATATTTATAAATTGCCTTGAGCATGAAAGATACGTTGAGCTACAATGTTAAAATAAGTGCCACTTGGGAGACAACCTAAGAATTATGATAGTGTTTGTTTTTAAATTCTATTTCATTTTTATTATTTTGATGTTATCATAGGATTTTATTAAGTTCTGATGAATTTTAGGATAGGACATTATGCATAATGAAGAGATGGTGCATATTTATTGTGTTAGTGTATGCATGTTAAAGTTGTGTAACTTTAATTGTAAAATTTTTAAGTTTTTCTAACTATTTTTTATGTTGCACATATTTAAGAATAACTGCATGCTCAATATATATGCCCGTGTAAACTTACATGGTTATATATACATCTATGTAGTAGGTTGTGTAAATCTTGATAACTTACACGCCAATGTGCCTTAAATTTTAAAGAGCTTGTGACTTATGTGGCCTTCTACATGGGAGCAATGAAAGAAGTAGTTATGTGAGCATGATTGTGGGACTTTGTAAGAGAAATAGCGCCAAAGATGAGCTAGTAATGCTGGAGGAACTAACAATAAGATCAATAGCAAAGAAATTCAAAGAAGTGCCTCAATCTTATATGGGCCGAATTATAGATGGCATGGAATTCAAGAGAAAATGAGGGCTAATGACAAGATAACTAATTAAGTTGGGTGTAATGAGCAAGAAGACTTTCCTTCTTATTTAAAACTTTTAGGTTTAATGGGTTGTATTGTACAAAAATTAGTTTGGGCTTTAATTATTTTGATGAAAGGGCCATGTTTAAAGGCCTTTTACGTAATTAGGGTTTCTTTCTTTTCAAGAGGTATAAATACATTATAATAAACATTATTTATGGTTAGATTGGTTGAATAATGAATTCAATAAGGGAGGATTTTTTTTGTCTTCTTTCAATTGCATCAAGAATATGGTTCTTATCAAGGTAAACACTTGTGGAGAATTTCTATTCTTATTTTCAAATCAATCTTATTATATGTGTTTCCTTTCATATAAGTGATTGGGGGTTCATTAGGGTTGGGGATTTCATCTTGTTCATGTTCTATCCAAAGTGTGTTTTTAAGAGTTTTAGGTTTTTTTAGCCTTGGGATTCCCATCAAGTAGGGTAATTTCAAGGCTATCATGGAAATACACGACCACATAGCATATTGTATAAGTCACAGATAGCCTTAAAATTACCCAACTTCTCTTATTTCTCCTATATAGCTAATCCTGAAAGTCACTAACTCTTTAAAATCTAAGAGACATAAGTGTCTAATTTATTGTGTAAATCCTCGATAGCTTTTAAATCACCCTCTTTCATTCATTTCTCTTAATTTCTCTCTCTCTCCACTCTCTATTGTCCCTCCTCCTCTCTAACCAAATTTTTTTGTGTTTGTCGTACCAATTTGTGACACCCAAGTAAGTATTCTCATCGATTTCACTTATTTATGCACAAACAATTGAGGATTTTAAATTTTTAGGGATTTTCACACCGAAAAACTCTAGGCTTAGGGTTTTACAATTTAGTGTAAAATTAATTAATTGTGGTTTAAGAGTTTAATTCTACCTTATTTATATGACTTATTGATTCAATTTGATGAATTGAATGGGATTTGGATGAAATAGTAATTGGGCTTGCGATTTTCTCACTAAATGTAAAATTGTGATGAGTTAAATTAGGATTAATTGATTTTTTTATAATTAACTAAAGTTGTTTTATAGTTTAATTTCATTTCAATTTTGATTTTTACATGAACTCAATGTTCAATTTTGTTAATTTTGGGCAATTGTTAGATTAGGTGTGTTAATTTCAATTTTATGCTTAATTTTGTAATTGTATGATTAGGTTAGTTGTATCTGTTAATAAAAATGATTTTAATTTGAATTTTGTGATTAATCAGGTTACTAATTAATTTTATAATTTTATCCTATTTTATTTTTTTTATTACTTTATTCTCTATTTAATTATTTATGTTAGATTACTAGTTTTTTATTTTTCCACGTGTTTAATTTTCCTTTGTCTAGTGCATTTTTACATCTTAACAATTTAGTGACCATAAGAAATAAGTGTGGGTAGAAGGTTATTTTTCATACTTCATTTTCTATTTTCTCATGTTTATTTAAAGTTTTAGACATAATAACAGGACTAGGAGCAGCAAAAGAGGCACTAAGTGTAACATCCCGTTACCAATGGGATGTGTACAGTTCATTGCATTCGTATTTGTACATGAGCAGGCATCATAGTATATTGTATAATTGGTATTTGTACGTACATGCATATATGACATGTTTCCAACTAGATT
>JANTPM010000244.1:22560634-22571638 GCA_025434745.1 Erythroxylum divaricatum
AGCTTCATGATTTAAATTGCATCATCAATGTTGCCTTTATTTCTTTTTGAATGAATTGTGAAATATGTTATATGTTTGCTACATGAATTGTGTGATATTTTATGAAAGTGTTTGTTGTTTGAAAAAAACGCACGTTTATACAATTATGTTTTCAAGAATGATTTTCAAGACATATGTCAAGTATATGAAAAGAAAGCTTTTAAGAAAATGTGCCATTTTGGGCATCAAGTCTTCAAGTTCATGAAATATGTGTTATGTAGGTTTGTGATAGTCCCCCAAGAACTGTCACGTGCACGTTGACCAAGTATAGGCTTCTCCCGCCTGCCCGCTAGTGGCATGGAGCTCCCTCAAGGACTCCCTCAAGAATTTTACGACTACACAGGACCATTATATGAGAATATGTAGTGCGTCATTAATTTGGACTTACCCGAACCATTCTGCTATGCTTATGTGCTTATGATCTGTTAACACATTTGATGCATACATGATTTAAAATTGCTCATGAATTGTTTGAAAATCAAGCACTTTGAGATGATGATATTTACATATGAAATTACTATGGTTTCGAAAATGTACAATGACAATGAGTTTTGAAATAATTTTGCATGTTTTCTTTATTATAAATATGTTACCCACGAGCTTTATAGCTCACCCCCATTCTCCTCCCCTTATTCAGGTGATGAGCAAGAGATCGAGTAGGTGAAGAGTTATGGCATCACTCCAAATTGTCATATTTTTGTATTTTCAAGTTAGATTTTGGGAATTCAACACTTTAGTCGCATTTCAAGTTTTATTAGTTCAAGTGTATTTTGTATTTTTTGTTTTTGAACTCAACTGATGTATTATGGCTTGAAATGCCATTAAAGCTTTGTTACACTCTTCTTTTGGTTATCAATGAGATATGGTTGATATTATTTTAGCTCCAAACTTTTGCATTGAATCATTTTACCATGAGAATAAGATTTTAGAAGATTGCTTGAGTGTATGCTTAAGTTTTCTTTTTGAGTTTATTTTGGGTTGTGTTGTTTTGATGAAAATGGATGAAAATTTTCAGTTATGGGTTCTGTGAAAAAAGACTTTTGCCGGGACGAGACCATTTACTCACCGCGGCGAAGATTAAATCTCGGGTTCGCCGCAGCGAAAGACCATTTGCTTGTCACGGCGTAAGTTCCCGAAAGGTTTCGCCGCGTCAAAACAACATACGCCGCGACGATGCCCACCTTTGATTCCGAGGTACGTTTCTCTAAATTTTCAACTTCTAAGTCTTCCCTCAAAGCCCAAGCCTCATGCTTCCGTGTCCGATGTTGGGTTCTGAAAACGGGGTCCAACAAAAGCATTGACTGGGAGTCTCTAGGGCAGGTTATTTTGGTTTAATTGTTTTAGGACCTTATCGGAATTAGAGCATGGTCCTAATTTTTTTAGATTATGGATCCCTCATACTGGAAGCTGACGCTCGAGGTGCTCACCTTGATCTTTATGGAGAAAGGCCACTATGACTGGGACTATCAAGCACAATTTAGTTTAGGTTGCTGAGGGAGATGATCAGCATGAGCTATTCGAAGTTCTTTGTTACAATGGTAGTATGACCGAGAGCTTATGGGAATGCTTAAATATATGGGGCTACAACTAGAATTCTTGTATGGGATGTCTTCTTGCCAATTCTAGAGCACTATCAATGAGGATGTCAATTACAACCCAAGCAAATCCAAGGCATCATCTCTTCAACACTCAATGCTCTGATATATACATGGTATTCTGAGTCATACGATAAGCGAGTAATGTGGTAGTTATAAAGTCATAGGGAATCTAGATATGTTCTACCTATGTAGCATAAGTAAGCCTATGCCAATGCATCTAGGCCATACATTAGCCCAATTCATCCATCATTAGAGTGACGAAAAGAAGGTTGGGATGCTATTCATCAAAAATGATATAACAAGGCTTGCACGGCAGATTAGGGATCTTTGATAGACTACCAATGATGTAACTGGTTGTTTGTATGTGATGAAACACATGCATATTGTAAGCAAATGGCAGGGATCTACTAGTGACATTTACCGCTTAATTAGGGTTCCCAACGAGTCGATTGCGTCAAGAGGAGTCAGGGAGCCCCAAATAGCTGAGCATTAACCACAAACAAGCTCACTGGCAACTTAATCGGGAGGAGTTGCATACAAGGAGGCCAGTGAGGAAGTGCCCAAGATGCCAACATCACACTCAAACTAGCTGAAGATAGATTTGCTAGAGAAGCACATAGGAAAGATCCTGGGTACTTAACATACTATCCAAGTACAACAGGTGGAGTTTGTGGAGCGAATAGGGTAGCTCAAAGTCCATAATAGATGGAGGGCGGACCTATTAATACATATGGTGGGCTATCTTCGAGTGACATTTCCACCTCCACTATCTAGGGCGGCTGCATTGTCTTCAACTGCACAAAAGTTTCTGGCTGTACGACCTAAGGATCCTCCATCGTTGGACATGTTAGAGTCACAGCAGGATTAATAGATGCTAATTTTTTTCTTTTTCTCATTATTTATGTATTTTTATTTTCTTCCCTACGTTGTTTTGTTTTGTCTAAATGTTAGTCAATGTTATTTTCATTTATGATATTTTTTTGTCTATGTTTCTTATTTATTTTCTTTTACCTTTTATCCATTTTGTTTACATTTTGCAATGATGAATGTATCTAATATCGGATGGAACTTTCATCAAATTCAGAACTCTATAATTCTTATCACTCAGGGCAATACCAATTTTTGAACCTTTCTTACTTTTTATTTTGTTGTGCTTCAATTATGTACATTGGGGACCATGTACAAAGTGTTAGGAAGGGATTTTTAAGCTTATTATAAATCTTTGTTACTAAATCATATTAATTGATACCCCAAATTAGTTAAAAATGTCCAAAATACTTTAGAGTATTATAGATTTTTATTTGAATTAGCATGCAAAAGGATGAAAATTATAATAAACTTACTTTTATATTGTTTGCACACATAAAACCCTTTTTGTGAGCTTATCAATGTGAGAGCAAGTACATAATTGTTTGAAGCTCTTTTATTCTTTCATGTGTGTTGTCATGCATAGTTAGATAATTCTAGAACTTGCTTTTATTATTCATATTGAGACTACATTTGTTAAATTAGAAGCACTAAAATGATAAAGGCATATAGATTAAACTTTGTTTAGTCTATTTGCTTGATAATAACCCCATTATATTTTATCCTTTATGAGTAGCCAATTTTGAGACTTAGCCTTTTCATTGATTATAACCACATTATTGGCCATTACCTTATCTTTCTTGAAGCCTTTTTATTATTTTCAACCCTGAAGCTTATTTACATTTAATTGAGTGCTTGAAACTTGAAATTTGATAGTATATGTTGAATGTTTTAAAAAAATGTTAAAGTTATTATACCAATGGACATAAGGTGGTAAGGACCATAAATCCATTGTAAAGAACTAAGTTTCTTGAAACTTTGTTTTTGTAAATTTTCAATTCTATAGCCCTTTTCATTATCCCTATCATACCTTACCTAAGCCCCATTAAAACCTTGTAACAAGACCTTTTGATTTTTGTTTCTAGTTTCCTTATAAGTGTTGGAGATATGATTTTATTGCAAGCTTATAGTTAAGAATCCTTTTATGCATTGCTTTGAGAGTTCTTACCCATTGATAGTTGTTCATCATTATATTCTCGATAGGATGCTATAATTCCTCACGGATTTTAAAGACAGTGGTTCTACCCAACAATGCATCTAGCAATTGTTTGTTTGGGTAGCTGAATTTGTTATAGAACATTTTCATCCGCAATACTAAGTTAAAACCATAGTGTAGGCACTTTCTTAGTAGCTACTTCCATCACTTCCAAGTGTCATATAAGGCCTCGCCTTTTAGATATTGGAAGGAGAAAATATAATGCTTGAACTTTGTCTTATATGTTCAAGAAAAAGTATTTATTCAAAAATTTCTTAGCCAACCCATTATATATAGTGATGGATCTTAGAGGTAATGTCTTCAATCATAATTTCACTTAATCTATTAATGCTGAGAAAAACAATCTCAATCAAATGACATACTCCAAAACCTTGTTAATTCAGTAGATCACTAAATTATTCCAACTACTAAACCATCTCAATCATGTTAGATTTAATCTCGAAGTTATTTGTCTTGACTTCTAGTATAGTAATGCTAGTCTCAATCACAATTAGTGATAATCTAGCATAATCCCCCATTATGCAATTCCCTCTTTAACTTGCTATTGTGCATAATAATTACATTTAAACTCTCAAATTTCTATCTTAATTTTCAAAATTATATATTTTCAATGTCTAGATCTGGCTCAAGTGATACTCCAAGACTACTCCTAATTATAAACCAAAGTACTTAGACCTGCAATTTAACCACAATCATAAGATTTTAAAAAAATGTTTTAAATTAATATATATAATAAAAAGGTGAAGACTAATAAAAGTAAAGCATTCCTAATATTTTATTCTTTAAATAATAGCACCAAAAATTAATGCATGATATAAATAAAATGAAACATATAACACAGTACCAAAAAAACACCTAGGGAAATGTACTTATCATTTCTTATATTATAGTTGAGTCAAGTGTCGATACCACGAACACTGAAATTACTAGTTCTAATTATCTTCCTATCATCTAATCTAATGAAACTAGTGATTAATTTAAAGAAAATAAACAAAATTAAATTATATCACCAAATTAAATCAACGAATAAGATTATAGCAGCTAATAGAAAAGTAAGATCTTGGTAAGAATTCTGTTATAACCATTCCTATACCTTGAATTTATCTTGAATCAATGATTAATCCTACAATTCCTTAGACTAGTAAGAATTCCGTTTTATAACTATCTTCTCTCTCAAGCAATATAGCTCCTAACCTTAAATTGATTCTCTTTCTAATTAAAAACTCTAAGAGCAATTACTTTTATTATTAAATTTGCATCACATATTTAACCCTAATATAGAAGATTTATATGGCCTTATATCTGAGGTTACATGTAACTTTCATTCATGTTGTGGTCTATTCATATATATAATCTCTGGATACAAATTTACAAAATCTGAAATTGAATTAAAACATGGGCAAATTTAATTTTAATACAATATAACTATGAGCAAGTCTCAAGAAGAAAAAGATATATCATTGAATCAAAGAATCAATTTGCAATATCAAATCATAAAGTCCATCTCACATAGATTTATATCTCAATTAGTTTTTAATAAAATAAAGAAAACCAACAAAGAACAAAAAAGAACACAAGCAAGAAGTTTAAATTCTTATGGCTTGAAACTTTTAATTTTTTATAAATCTTCTTATTTTCTCTCTAAAATTGCTCTTTCCTTAATCCCACCTAATTTAAGTTGGCTCATAATTAATTTTTAGTTCCAAAATAATTAGCAATTATGAATAAATAAATGTTAAGTATAGGGAAATTTAATAGGTGCAAATTGCACTATATTTTTTGCATTTAAGAGAACATTATGCTTATGTTTAAACATTTTCCAATGGATTTGATACTTAAAATAACTTGTCTTTCGTTTTAAGACTTATTTTAGTCTCTCGAAGAAAAAGAAATGAATTGGAGAAACTTTGGCATGAGTTTAGGTAATAGACTTAAAACATAGTTGCTTCTCATATTCAATAATGCTATATTTTATTTCTGAAAGAATTATCTACCTTAATAACATGACACTAATACATTCTTGTGTACCTCACATGCTCAACAAGGGAGTATTTTACTTTTTCATATGCTCATGACATCCTCCCATGTTCTGTGGAAAATATGTCCCTAGGTTTAAGCTTATGTTCATAGAGTTTATTACATAAAAGGGGTCAAAAGGGGTCTTAAGTAACACGTGAGACCAATACAATTTAATTTTTGGGTTGTGATAGGCAAAAAATCTACGGTTCATATTTTAAGAAAGAGAATACAAAAATGAAGGTAAGGAGCAGTTTTGCAGCTAGAAAAGTCAATTAGGAGTTAAATTAAATCAGCTAGTATTAGGTAAAGACCCCTTTAAGATCAAACAATTCCATCGAATTGATTATGATTGTATGTGTGATAGCATCTACTATACCAGGAATATCAACGAACCCGATTATTGAAATTGCTCAAGATACCCTTTTTTAGCTTCTAGAATCTACTTCTGAGTTCAAGATCCCTCTTACTAACTAGAATCAAAGAATTAGTAGATTTGTTCCGCCCAAAATGGGAATGAGCTAGGTTTATGAACTTATAATCTATAATCTGATAATCGAGTCGATTCCATGATTATAAGTTCATTCCATACCGGACCAGACCGGAATAGGCTTATATACATTCTCATTATTATATACATTCTCATTATAAGACTAAGATTCTCATTATAAGAATAAGAAGGGGTTGTTCGGGCGTATCTAAATAGATACTATGTTTACATATAGATCCCTCCGTCATTCCATTCCATTTAGGATTAGAAAACAAGAAGATTCATCAAGAACATTAAAAATTCAAGCGTAAGAGTTCAAACTTACTTCTTATGTTGTTTCTTATTCTTTATGGATTTTCTTTGTTTTATTATAAGTTAATTGGGATATATACCTAGGTGGACCCTAAGACTTGATGTTATGAATTGATTGTTTAATTCAATAAAAGATGTAAGTTTTCTTAAGAATTCTTCATGATTATATTGCGTTGAATTTAAATTTTATCAACATTTTAATTCGATTTTGAATTTTATATATTGGAATTAAGAAATTATATGTATGAATAGATCATAACATGAATAATGGCAGTTATGTAGGACCTTAGAGATATGATCACATAAATATTCTAGTTTAAGGTCAAACCTATTATGGGAATTCACAAAGCAAAGTAACTCATTCTTAGGGGATTTGATTAGAAAAAGATGTTAGTTAACTTAAGGGCATGATTTATATTGGTCAAGATAGAATATAGTTTTAAAATTGGAATTTCTACTAATAAAAGGAATATGGTTGATCATTAAGTTAAGATAAATTTAAGAAATATGAAAGATTTTCAAGGAATTCTTACTTGGATTTTATTTACATATTGTTTGCTTTAATGTTATTCATTGGTTTAATTTAGCGATTTAAATTAGTTTTGTTTATTTTATTTAAATCAATCATTACTTTCATTAGATTAGATAATAACAAGACAATTAGTACTGGTAATTATAATCCTCATAGGACCAACACTTGACTTACTGAGCTATATAATAGGAATTGATAGACACACTTAAGTGATTTCGTTAGTATTGGGTTTTGTCTTTTATTTTATTTATATCACTTCAAGCACACACAATTAACTTTTGTGATTAAACCACCTAAAGGTATATAATCAATTAAGCAATGGTTAGCTCCTACCAAATGCCTTCACACACATCTAAAAATTTCATATAAGGTCAACATTTGTAGGAAAACTAATCAAATGTAAAATTAGAGACATTTTCTAATATATTAACAAAAGAATCCAACTACCAACTTAAAATGCTAGTATGATGAGTATATTCTTATTTCCATTTAGACAACTCCATACGGATAAAAGATATCATTATATATTATCCTCATATTTTTCTTACATTGTCATAAATTTGTGACTAACTTACCACTAGATAATGCAACGGACATGCTTATATTCATATAATAGTGCTGAAAAATAGTATTCATAGCCTTTATTTGAGAATTCACAACAAAAATATTTCAAAAAGTGATAGATCATACAATATATAATAATAGATAAACCACATGAAATAATAAAATAACATCTAAATACTTTATTTTAAGTCGATTGCCTAAAAATTTACTCAATTATAGCTTTAAAAGCTTTATTTAAATTGTTATGAAATTAAATTTTAATTGTTTTTTATGCATCAATGAAACCTTAAAAATGAACTAAATTATTTTAAGGACCATTATGTAAATTATAAAAATTTTGTTTTTTTAATTTCTTCTGTTTGTTGATGTTGAAGTTTAATTTAAACTTATCTATACCACAAGTATATGAATCATATCTTATAATATTAAAACAAAGTATAGTCCCCATGAGGATCATATTACATACCTATCAATTCTTGTAACACCTTGCTTAAGGTTAACAATATGATAGAATAATTAGAAAATAAACTAAACCAAAGAAAATTGATAATTGAATATTTAAAAAAACACTGGATTGGTTGATTAATCAATTATGAAAACTTTGAAATTACTTCTATCTTTGTTTTGTTTTACTTAACCATTTTGATTTAAGGATACTTGACCCTAGATATCCAATATTTACAATTACCTTATCTCAAGATACAACCAAGTAATCCCAATTAAAATAGATAAGATGTAACACCCCACTCCCGCATGACCCAAACCCGACATCGAAGGTGATATCCAAGTCTGTGTCCCGCGAGGGTGGCATGCTACATCACTCATTCAAAACTCAGTATAAATTTTTTTCTTTAACACTTACACATACACGCTACAATTTATGCGGAAAAAATTTACATAAACAATTCAATGACCTTGGGGCCCTTTTTATAAATATAATATCATTCATACAAAAATTCAGAAAATAAAATACACTAATGCAGACACGAACTGATCCCGACCCCTTCTCTACCTCATTAACTAGCAGATGTCATACGCTCGTTGCCTAACGGGGTATTCTTCTAAGTCCTGAAAAATAATTGCAAATTTTGGGTGAGATTTGCGAACTCAGTGAGAAACCATCATCGATGGTTCACTCAATTCATGGAACACAACGTTCCATATAACATATATTCACATTGTTGTATATTTAATCATCACATTGCACAATTTCACTTGAACATAGACCATTTATACATTTCACACGGTTAGACATACATAACCAATTGAATTCATAAACATCCATAATTCACATTCAGAAATACCACAGAAGCATAAGGCAGTTAGCCTTTCGCTCAATCAAAGAGACTAAAATCAGATACATATGACATGCGCATGTGACACATTTCTATTTTATTTCGGTGTTGTGACCGAGCGCCTAAACTGTCCCAATAAGGGCACATTAATCGTTGAGCCAGAGGCTCTGAAACTGTCCCAATATGGGCGCATTAATCGGTGAGCCAGAGGCTCTGAATCACAGTGGGGCTCGAGGCCCAATATAAACGTTGAGCTTGTAGCTCTCGGTGGCTGCTCCGGTCACAACTCTCATTAACTGATCATGCATTCATGTATGAACTGCATATATCCCAATTTAACAGTAAATGCACCACAATTATCCATATGTTACAAATAGGCAGTAACTGTATCACAATTTATCACATCACACTCGGATCCAAATTTTTATAGTCAAACGATTATTTCACAACTATTCATAATATAATCACAATCACGATCTATCACATTGGAAACACGAAGGTCTCAAATTCTCAGAAAAATAACACTTCTATGTCAAATTCTCCTAGTACATTGGGCACCTTCGGCCCGGAATCAGTCATAAACAAACGCAATGCCCTCTACTATTCTCCACAGTGTTATAGTGTAAAATTATAAACAATTAATAATCGAAAAATCATCTAGGTTACTCACCAAATAGCTTCTGAGCTAATGCCGAGAAGTCTCAGCAACGTCCGTGGGACGACGTTCCAACTGTGCCTCTATAACATTCAAAATAGTGACACATTACCAAATGTATATTCAAAAGTAGCAAACAATGCACATGGAACAATTAAAATGTGTACAATGCATGTTCATGGCATTCCCAGCACTATTGCACAATTTCCCGTCACCAAATTTTCCTTTATAAATTAGAAATCCATAGACATAAAAATCACTCAATTCGGACCTCTATAGGTCCAATTATAAATAAAATACGAGTCAGAAAAATCATTTTCTGGTCCTCTCACTTTGACATAATTGGTCCACGTCAATTTTAGCTCTAAAAATTTCCAATTTTACAAATAAATAAAATTAAATATTAGACAAATCCGATGCCTCGAGAATCCGGTCAATCGGATGTCGGACGGAAAAGTAATTGAAAATGAAGAATTTGGGACAAATTAATCATAAATAAATAAAAATAAATAATAAAAAATTATTAAATTATTAAATTATTACAAACGGCCCTCGCACTCAGCTGAGTGCCAGGGCGAGGCGTTGCCCTCGCGAGGCGAGCGTCTGCCAATTTCAATTTCTTCTTTTTTTTCATTTTCCAATTTCCTTCTTTTTTTCCAATTTTCACTAACTACCTTCTCCTCTTTCAAAACTCTTATCTTTTTACACAAATATCCATAAAACAAAAATTCGGTCTCGTTGGAAAGTTATCAGAAGACCCGACAAGTTTCATGAAGAGTGAAAAATCCAATTTCACCCCTAAAGGTGTCAAAAATGCACTCAAAAACACTGCCAAAACACAAAATTACCACAACAGTGCAGTACTTTTCCAAAAATCATATATTTTTATCCCCTCAGGCAAATATTCCAAATTTTATATCAATAAAAAGAGAAAAACAACGGCTACAACTTTCATGAATAAACTGAAAGCCAATTCCATCATTAAACAACTCAATTTCTCAATCAAAGCATCAGCCTATCCCCATCATCTCAAATGTAACCCAATCTTCCAAAATTCATAACTTTCCAACCCATTGTCAAAAAATTACATACCATATAGAAATAAAAAGCTTAGACAATTTAATAAAATTCTAAAGATGAACTAGCACCACATTCCACCTCTAACTAGGTTAAAACCTCCCATTAATGTGGTTGTCCAGGAAATCAGCACTTAACCTAAACCATAACAAAACTTCACAAATTTATATCTTACAATCCTTATATTCAAAATTTACACAAAATATCTCATTAGAAAGCTACAAAAATCCTCTACAACGTTTCAGAAGGTCACTAATGTCAATTTAACCATTAACACTCCCAAATAAATGGCAGAACACAAAAAGCACAAAACCTATGCACTTAGAGCATTGCACACCAAAGG
>JANTPM010000244.1:22584367-22599418 GCA_025434745.1 Erythroxylum divaricatum
AGATCCAATATATGGAGAGCAATAGGATTAAATAGATCCCGATGAGATCTAGATATGTCCCGATGAGATCGCGACATCGATATTGCTGAAATAGGTCTTCGGTGTTTTTTTCATACCAGGACCCGGTAGGACCGACCCAGTGTGACTGAACCACTTCAGCATTTGTATACATATATATATCTTATTAATTAATTAATTAATTAATATATATATATATATATGTGATCAACGTGGAAGGAGGAGAGAAGCTTCTTTTAGCCTTGTCAAAAGTAGCCTTTAATGGCTCTAAATGAAAAAGACAAGATGACTAAAAGACAAAAATGCTAAAGGAAGATGATCATCATGAGTGACATGTGGCCTTGAGAGGAAAAAATCAATTTGAAGACTAAAGGAAGGATGATGGTCGTTGGTTTTAAGAAAAGGTTTAAAAAACCAAAAGTTTTCCTCTCATCACCATCTTTCATCAAGCTTCATCCTCTTCTCCAAGCTCCTCCATCGTTTCTCTCCTTAGCTCTCCAAGAATAAGGTAAGATCTAGCAGTCTTCACCTTATTCTAGTTATTCCCGGGTCAAAGAGTTTGCCCCGGTTAGGTTCTCCGACCTCTGCATGGATTGACATCGTTATATAGACACATGGATCTTGGCTTTCGGGAAGGTCCCGGAATAAAAATTTTTGTTTTCCGCACCGTGTGCATGTGATGCACACACTGGGATTTTCCTACACACCCGACTAGCCATAGACAAAGTCTGTGCTCGCCAGCCTGTGAGCTTTGCTCAGGCCATATCCAGAATATGTTGGAAGGTCCGTCTGGAGACGCGCTCGTGAAATAACGGGACCCCTAAATACTGGCCCAAATTATCCGTACGACTCAGGCGAAGACCGTGACTGAGCCGTTGGGCGATTTCCTAAGGCACATTCCTCTAGAAAAAGATCCGGGTTTTCTCACGGCTTCTGTCTTGCCCAGAGGCTAAACAGAAAGTCTGTAAAGTGCAGCCTATAACCTGAGCCTGGGACTCTGCAGCTTCAGCAAAGAGTACCAGATCGTCAGCGAAGAAAAGGTGGGAAATGGGAGGCCCCATCCGACTGAGTCGGATGGGCCGCCAGTGGCCCTCGACCACCTCCTGCGATATAAGGTGGCCGAGTCGCTCCATGCAAAGAACAAACAGGTATAGGGAAAGCAGGTCGCCTTGCCGAACACCCCTAGACGAGCAAAAGGCATCGGAGTAGATGCCTTGCCATGCCACGCGAAACGACACCGTCGTGACACAGTGCATGATGACACGGACCAGGGTCGCAGGAATCCCGACGGCCTCGAGAGTGTCCTGGATGAAGGACCACCAAAGTCGATCATAAGCTTTTTCAAGATCGACTTTTAAGGTTAGAAAGCCTTTCCGGCCAGTCTTTGTCCGCATTGAGTGAATCACTTCCTAGGCTATGAGAATATTGTCAGTAATCCGCCGACCAGGAATGAAACTACACTGATTCTCCGCGACGAGCTGAGTCATAAACAGTTTCAACCTATTAACTATAACTTTGGCGATGGCCTTGTAAAGGACGATGCAAAGGCTAATAGGTCGAAAATGAGAAACCTGCTGGGGAACCAAGATTTTAGGAATGAGAATTAGGAGAGTGTGATTCAGTTCCGGTTCCCAATGATCTTGGCTGAAGATGTTTTGGAAAAACGCCACCACTGCAGGGCCCACCGTTGTCTATTGAGACTAGAAAAAGAGCGCATTAAACCCATCGACCCTGGCAGCTTTGTTCGGATTCATCGCAAAAATAGCACTCTTGATTTCGTGTGCCGGAAGTGGTAACTCCAGGTCGCGGACCTGCGAGGGCGAGAGGGAAGGGGCTTCGCCAGAATAAGGAAGCGGGACATATGCCCCGACGTCCTCAGTATAGAGCTGGGCATAGTAAGTGTGGACGAGCCGCCGCAGCCGATCTGGGTCCATAATCTGTGTACCATCGGAATCCGTGAGTCGAACGATCCGTAGTTTCTTGCGCTTGGAGAGGGTAACGGAATGCTAGAACTTCGTATTACGATCCCCACTCGAAATCCATTGACACCTAGCTTTCTAGTACCACAGCATCTCCTTCTCACTCAGCACCTGCATAAGATCACGGCTCAAATGATCTTCCAGGTCGAGCAGAGAGTCCGCGGGGTCGTCAGACATAGCAGGATGAGTGCCCTTAACCGGGCCATCAGTCGGCGTTGACGATGCATAATATTACCAAAGACATTAGTGTGCCAATGGTGAAGGTGATGAGAAAATCGAATCAGAGATTGGCTCATGGTCTCCGCACCAAGAAGCCAATGTTGCGCCACCAGCTCGGAAAACTTCGGATGAGTGACTTGGGCATTTTGAAATCAAAAATGTTGGGATCGGGAGGGCCTGGCGGTAAGCGATCCGAGATGAAACAATAGTGGCCGATGATCCGAACCAAGGAAGGGGAGGTGGTGGTTGATTGAGTGGGGGAATGAGTGGAGCCAAAGAGTGGACCCAAGAACGCGATCCAGCCTGGCCTGCACCGTCCCATGTCGCCACGTAAATTTCGAGCCCACATATCCAAGATCATGTAGACCACACTGATGCACCCAATCCCTGAACCGAGAATTCATGACTCTAGAGTAGCGGGCCCCGCCCCACCTATCTGAGCTTTCCAGTTTAGCATTAAAGTCGCCGCCCACCAACCAAGGTCCTGAGCAACGCCACCCAAGCCAAGATAAAAGAGGCCAAAGTTGGGTTTGATTGATCGGCTGTGGACTGACATAGACCGCGGTAAAATCAAAGGAACCATACCCCGATGTAATGGTAGTATGGATGAGTTGTCGGTGAGCCAGAATGACTGAAATCTCAAAATCCGTCGTCCAAAGTAGCCAGATGTCACCCGAAAAGCCAGTCGCCTCGACACGAAATGAAAAATCGAAGCCGAGAGATTGAATGACCCGTAGAGCACGCTCTCCACTAAACCGGGATTCCATCAGCACCAAAATACCCGGCCTGTACATACGTAGATAATTACGCAGGATGGTATGAAACCATGACCCTCCCGCACTTTGACAATTCCAAAGGAGAATTGACACAAGGAAAAGGACAGGGGAGTAAACTAAGGTGAGGCGCCCCTGGGGCCACCCTCCTTGTGGAAATCAACTTCTTGCTAGGCCTGGCCCATCGCCAAAGTCTGTTATTGGATCCAAAATTGAATCCACGGTCCCTTTTAAGTACGCTTCAAATTTCTCTTGGACAACGGGAGGTGTTAACCAAACATATTGCTTATCTGAAGAGATCCAATGATGCATTCTTTTTTGCATTCGTGAACCATCAGAATTTGCTTTCTTTGAAGTTTTCTCATGACAATCCATTCTTTAACTACCATTTTGGACGTCTGACAATTCCGTTGATCTCGGGCAGAAATGGCAGAACCAAAGTTGCCCACTTGTGTTAACTATTCTATGTTTCAAAATCACTTACCACAATGCGTGGATTTGGCACATGTTAGCTTTAATTCTTCGCTGCAAAAAGAGGTGGTAGGGAACTGCAAGAGTAGAAGTGGCTGTAAAACTCCGAAAGAACGGTTCTGAATTATTTGCACAACGAAAGCACGAGAGATTTTATTGGTTGATCTAAAGTCGTATCAATCTCCAATTCTTCTTTATGGTGAGCTGCTATGATTGTGTGCGCTGCAATTGGGGGCCCCGCACGGTGACCAAGTGGTGAGGGTAATTGAAACTCTCTTTTGTTTGTTCGCGTAGGACAATCTTTGAAACACAAACACAAATGATAAAACGCAAGTGGACAAATGAAGCCATCAAGATGGGTGGCTTCTTTATCCCTAAAGATCATGTTTGCAATAATCTAGATGGCAAGCAAAATTTTTATCGGATTGAGACTTGATATGCACTGCTTAGAAACAAGCATGGTCCTGAAGCAGCTGGAGGTGGGCTCCATACAGCTTAATCTCTGCAGAAAAGAAAGCCAAAGGTGACAGAGAAAAAGGCAAAGAAAAGAAGTCTCACCCATGTATCAAGGGAGAAACCTGAAAATTTTTGGTACTGCTGTGATACACTGATCAGAAGTTTCACCAAACTAATACAATTTAAGTCTTCGATCAATTATGTTATCAGGTCAATCCATGACTAATCACGAATCAAAAGCTTTTATTATGCTGATTACTTTTCTAATCCAATTTATGGAATATTAATTCTCTTGTGTTTGGTCCAATTGTGGGATAGCAGTCGAGTTGTCACTGACAAAACACACATTTTACTCATTGTTATTTCATTGTCTTCCATATCTTCTTTTTTCCTTTTCTTCATATCTTTCGTGATCTCAAGTAAATTCACCTTGAGTTGACAGCCTAACAGGCCAAACACAATTTTCATTTGACCAATTAAAGGTACCTGGGCATCACACCAATCACTGTCATGATTGAAGATAACACATTATTAGTGCAGGCGCAGTAGGTGGAGATGTTGCTTCATAAAAGAAGGAAAGAGTAATAGTAAAGCAAGTTTGTGGAAGGCTTTTGCTTTTTGAATATGGAAGAGCAATACTTTTCCTGCTGGCCTGCTAAATCTGCAGATATAGACTGGGTTCAGAAAAATTATGCCGAACATGGCCAGTCATTTTTAATTCCATGGCCACAAATTCCTCATGCCTCATCGTCATCTAGTTCCACTGGTCAAGTACAAAGATTTCCTTCATTGTCAATACCTCTTCAAGAGACTGCAGAAGATACAACGCCATCTGTCTCCAATAGCCATAGCCTTGCAGAGAAGCGACGCAGAGACAGGATAAATACACAACTTGGAATTCTCAGGAAACTAATTCCTAAATCGGACAAGGTATGAAGATTTTTTCCTAGTTTTTCAAATTTCATCCAAGCTGATTTTTTACGCTTTAAAAGCCGAAGCTTTCATGGTTACCAAGTCCCCATTTCACACAGAATGAGGGTATCAAGCCTAGAGTAATCATCAAAGGTTGATAACGGTTCATAAATACACCGAAATCACTTAATAATCTACTCCAAGAATATGATGGAGATCAAAGTTCCCCTTTAAAATTAGGAGGGTTTTCCACAAAATTATCTGCTTTCTAGTCTGTTGAATCCGTTGACATATGTCACCGACAAAATAAAAGATCCTGAATTGGATAGTAATTTCCTTGCAACAGATGGACAAAGCCGCTCTTTTAGCAAGTGTTGTTGATTGTGTGAAAGATCTTAAACATAAAGCAATGGAAGTCAGCAGATCTTCAACTGTCCCAACAGAAATCGACGAGGTAACAGTTGATTGTGTTACATGTCAAGAATCAAGCGCATCTTATGTCAACAAAGACAAAAATAGTGGATTAATCAGAGCTTCTGTGTGCTGCGATGATCGACCAGAATTGTTCTCAGAGATCATCCGAACACTGAAAAGTCTTGGACTAGCAGTAGTCAGAGCTGATATTGCAAGTGTTGGTGGACGAGTTAAAAGCATTTTACTACTCTGTACTAGTAATGGCAGTAAAGAGGATGTTTCTCTGGTCACTGTCAAACAATCGCTCAAAGTAGTGTTGGCCAGAATTGCCTCATCGTCTATGCCATTAAGTAATCGTGTCAGAAGCAAGAGACAGAGGTTCTTTTTCCCTTCTTAATATGCAGAATAATTTCAATCTTATTCATCAAGGAAACGGAAAAATAATTTAGGAGAATTGCCCTTTTGATTTTGATCAACTTTCTAAACATCCCAACAAATAAAATTAAATGCGTCACGATAAATAAAAACGAGGAAAGGATAAGGAAATCCAAAGTAGACCAAGCTAGTTCACTGCTAATATTTATCTCAGTTCCCATCTGCAAGACTAAAAACTTGATGTAAATACAATAAATGTAAAATTATACAAATGGACATCATAATAACTTAGATTTCTACACTTTATTTAGACGATTGAATAAGAATGAATTAAACCAAAGTATACAATATTAAAGTATCTACTTATTGTATCTAAAATTAATAGCCAATTCAAGAAATCGATTGCTGAGATTAAGATTTCATAGGCATGATCATCAGAGCAAGCAATAAGGTTAGAACTCATGTTAAGGCAAAACCGATTTCCCTGATCCTAACTAGAAACATGTTAGACATGAAATTGTTCCAAAGCATTATATTATTAAGATCAACCAAGTCTATTTAATATATATATATATATATATATATATATATAATTTATTTATCCAAAAAATGATATAACTACCAATTCAATATATGTTAACATGTATATATATGGCCTTTTAAGTTTTTAGTTCAATATTTGTTATCTATCAGACATACCATAAAATCAAACACAAACTGAGCTAATATAACATGCAGCTTCTAGCACGAATGGCAATGTGTCATATGCAATATCATCTCTAAATGTTAGTTTTTTTTCACAAACTACAAAAGCAAACTATTATATAGATTGAAAAAGATTAATGTTACTAAGTTTACTTCTTCATCGCCTAACATATTATGGTCATTTAATTGTAAAAGATTGATGATGCATGAAAGTTTTTTATTGACAAAAGATAAACATTATCATGCTTTGTTTCTTTACTATGACTTGGTCATTGGGACTGAGCTATTATGGTAGAGCCATTTTTTCTTATTGTGTACAATGATTTACACAAGTTTTCGCATTTTTTTAGTATTTTGTTTATATTTTATTTATAAAGATATATTAAGAAATTATTTTGCATTTTTATAAAATTAAGAAAGTATTTTAATTTTAAAAAATTATTTAAAACAGTATCTATAATTGATTGGTATCAGTACTATCTCATATCAATACCAAAATAAGCACCAACTCTAGTATGATATCTGCAATACTATCCCTAACTTTCAATAAATAGCTATCCTAATTTAGCTCATTATCTTCTAATGTTGCCCCCTCCTTCCAACCAACTTAACCTTTTATTTTTATCTCTAATAAGGTTAATAGAATTCGTGAAGAAGGTTTAAGAGTTAGAATTACTATTTTGGCTTCTTTTTATGCATTCTTTAACTTCAAGCTCTTATGGATAATTTAACCCTTTTATTTATAAATTTTCCATGCATCTAAGTTTTTAAAAAATAAATAGTATAAACTAAATGAGTACCAAATTATAAGGAAATTATTATAAAAATAAACACACATGATATTAGTTAAGCAAAAATAAATAGACTTAAATGAATATATATTATAGTGATCAAGACTCAGTCAAAGCATGCTTCACTAAGATGTCACCTTGTTATACAAGTTCCTTTATGGTCAAACATTTTACCTTTAACTATTTAGATCTAAAGGTATTCTTACTGTTATTGCCAAAAAACATTATAAAAAGATTATCAGAGTACAACTAGATAGATCTAAGCAACTGAATTAATTACAAATAATTCAGCAGTCAAATTTCTCAACTAGACTACTCCTTAAACAACCTCATATCTTTGTCAATGTGTATAGTAAGAACGGTCACAAGTGGCTATTTAACAATTTTTCATAAAAAAAGACCATCTTTTAACATAAATCTGTAATATGATATGCACTTTCTATCATCTAGACATAGAAAAATTACAATCTATATGTCCAATCATATTTTAGTTCTCAACTTTCTTATATATTAATACATAATCTTTGACCACTTTAAAGGTATCTAAACACTTATATAAGTACATTTTGAAGGCTTATACCTAGGTTAGATAAATATCAACTTCATAGTCTATCATTTTGCTAGTAAATGTACTAGAATAAGGAATATTCGTCGTAACCTCTCTTTTAAATTTATTATTTAGACATTGTGCCAAAATAAAATATTTCTATAAAAGACCAATGTTGCATAAGATTTATAATTTTTCATATTGAATATTTAAGAAACACACTTAATATAAGCTCGTTGAGAGAGATCTACCACGTTTGAGTTATGTCCCCATACATTTGAATACCTAGGACAAAAAAGCCCTCACTGCGATCTTTCATATCAAAATACTTGGAAAAAAATTTATTTATCCTCATCTAACATGCCTAACTTATTTGATTCAAGTAAGACATTATTTACGAAAAATGACCTTGCTCCCCCTAACTTTGTAGAGTCATTATATTAATTCCTTATCCTTAAGTAGTCATTCATTTGTGTCATTATTACAATACAGAAAAAAAACATCTCTCAACTTTATTTTCTATAACATTAAATTAGGTTATTACCTCATCACACTTCAAATACCACTGATTAGAAACTTTTTTTTTAGAAAATGATTGAAATTGTATTAACTTTAGCAAAAGTTAGTTAACATTTCAATGAAGTACAATAGACTATCTAAAATTCAGCTTACAACATAATTAAAAATGCAAGATTGGTCTTAAAGATTGATAAACAAGCATTATAGATTCCATATATTCTTCATTCCCAGGGTGAGTAAGTTTTGCATTTTTTTCATCAGTATTACTTGGACCCGGTTGAGAATTTTGTCTGCTAACTGATATTTTTTTGTTTTAACTCCCTTGTACAGCTTGTTATTTCTTTACTTCCAAATAGCATGGATGGTAGTTATGAAAGTTGTTTTGATTAACAACCCATTTTGCTTTCCTTATTTGGTGAGATTGATGATCCAACTCAAAGATTCATTCCATTCGTATGAGTAATTAGCTTCCACTAGTAGGTGCAGGATTCTACTCCATACTATTTTTGAGTATCTACAACTGAAATATAGGTGATTCCTATCTTCTTTAGCTTCCTTGCATTAAACAGAAGTGAAGTACCATATAGATTTATATAAAGGTCTTTGTTCCATAAAGTAGTTTAAAAATCTATCTCATATAGCTCTATATCATAATGAAATATTGCTAGCATCATCATTTTGAAGGCATCTTTATATAATATAGGAGACAAATTGACATTAAAATCTTTTTCTTTTAGTGAAATCTTATTAACCAACTTGACTTTAAACCTCTAAACCATAGTTTAAGAGTTCTTTCCTAATCTTATAAACTTATTTTTCAGGTAATATGTTCATAGTTTTAAAGTAAATCCATAAGTTCCCATACATGAATGTGTTTTATAGATTGTATTTCATCTTTTATTTTGTCTTACCATAAATTTACATAAGGACTAGAAACAATATACAAAAAAAATAATTAAACTAATAACATGTCCATTGTCATATTCATTCTTATTAAGATAAACCACAAAATCAAATAATGCACTAAACCTCGTGGATCTCCTTAATTAAACATGTTTAACATTATTATGCTCCATAGGAACCTCTTTATATACCTGTATAGATTTTTAATTTTGTACTGGAATGAGAAGTATAAAATCTGTAAACCTTAACTAAATAGGTGAAGGATATAAACTATAGTCCTATTTACCATATTATCTTTTGACATTTGAGAATAAGATACCTTGTTAAACACATAATATTATATAAACCTAGCTATTTGTAACTCCAAAAGATCCTCCTCGATACTAGTACCTATAACCTTTATAATGGTTTAGATAACCTATAAAATAATAACTAAGTAGAATGAGAATGTAATTATTCTCATTAGAATTATACAAATGTAACTTTTTAGGAAACCCCAATCTTAGAGGTAATTGAGATTAGTTTTCTAGTTTTTTCATAACTTAAAAGGTGCAGACAATAATTTTCTTAAGAGCCTATTTCGAATGTACAAATCAATTTTAATAGCCTCACCCAAAGGTTGTTTGTGAGGTTAGTCTTGTTATGTATACTCCTTATTATGTGCTTTAGGGTGTGATTATGCTAATATGGTAAACTAAGTTATTATTCCATAAGATTACAACTATTTGGAAAATAAACTTTTTTTTCATGAACCTCATTTTTCTACAATACTTTTCTTTACTATCAAGTCAAAGCCTTGATTGATTTTCCTAGATGAATCTCAACTTAAAAATATTAAATAAGTTAAGAACTTTAAAGTTTTCTTTAATTAAGAAAGTATATCTATATCGAGAATAATTATCAATAAGAGTCATAAAATAACTAGAATTATAAATGGTGGATATAGTCCACATATAAAGGATATAAAAAAAAGATCACAATTATTAGTTGACTGCTTTTTTATTCTGATCAACGTGCCTTTGCAACAATCAAGATATATCTCTAGGTCACTAAAATCAATAGTTATAAAAATGTTTTTCTTTACTTTTGAATTCTTTCTATAAAGATGTGGCTTGATCTTTTGTTCCACAACATGGATGGGTTTCCCTTTATTAGATGTCTTTTGAAAATAAAATGTTTAACAACACATAAAGAATCATAGATATCATTAGTTTAACATTTTTCATCAATTATATTTACATCAAGCATGTTAGTCTAAGATTGAATTATACCTTAATGTTTTTAAAAGGTCTAAATATGCCCTGGCCGTTACCTATAATATCACATTGCACTTTAACATTTTTCAAAAAAAATGTTTGTAGAATCCTAGTCCCTAGAAGAATTAGGTTTATAAAAGTTCCTAATAATTGGGCTACCAACTTAGCCTATATGACATCACAACTAGTTAATTTAGAGATATTGATATAATTTTGAAAACAAATTTTTTTAGAGATTGGTTAAATTTGTGATTTACTTCATTCTTTCACAAAATGATCCAAGTAAGCCCTTATTGTTATTTATGATATCACTTTTGCATACTATTCAAGGTGTAATGAGTGGATTTAGTAACCTTATAATGAAAGTGATACCATAGATAATGATAAAGTTTAATTAAACTTTTAACATATAAATCAGCCGTTCGGCCAATATGTTATAAAAGGCAAGTTTTGTAATTATTATATTCTTTAGGAGACAAGGAAATAAAGTAGGATATATGTTAGTAAAATTAAGATTTTGATATCTATGTAGCTTGAAACAAGTAGACCACATCCTTAAATATGTGAAAAAATATATTTTAAGATGAGATGGTTCTATGGTCATGAGTAGAAATCTTCTCTTTATTTTATTAAAAAATAAATGAGCTAAAGTAAAATTCACTTGATTTGCAAAGATATCGATCTATATAAAAATAAGGTAATTACAATTTGTCTAGTTAAAAATTAGTTGTTAGAATTAATGTAATTACTCTATTATTTTATTATTAATAATAATAACATAAAAATAAAAATTAGAGATAAATTGATTTTGTAAAATAATGAGTATTTTATTTTATTTTAATCTTATATAATATATAATTAATAAAAATTAATAATAAAACTATCATATTTTATTAAAGTAAATAATTAATGAGTGAAATATTTTTTCAAATTTTATTTTTAAATTAATAATTTTTAAAAAATATTTTTAATTATTAAAGTACTATTATTATGTATAAGTAAATATTCCACTTTTAAAAATTTTTATAAATAATTATTTTTAAAATTTTAAATTATAAGTTTAGGTTATTTATATTTAATATATGTGGTAAATAACTATTAATTTTATTTAAAATTTTAAAATGATATAAATTAAACTTAATAAATTGAATAATTAAATTATAATAATCATAATTTTATTATTAGTTAATAATTTTAATAATTATTAATTAATAATACAATCATATTATGAAAAAAACCACATTTATGACTTTCATTATGAACATAAGAAGAAATTAAAATTGGAAACCACATTCACTATTAAAGAAAATAGTGCACGAGTAGAAAAAGAAGTCACGAGGCGCAAGAGGCACGGTTTGGAGACAGCCAATTCTCAACTTCTTCCCCTAGTACTCTCTGAGATTGATTATTAGTTTAGTACTTTCACAAAGCAATTTCCACATTATAATGCTGTTTTATTACGTTCAATTTGTTGGAAAATTGAGATGAATAACTTAAGGACATGTTTGCTTAAAAGCGTTTTATCGTTTAGCTATTAAGTCAATTATGTTTTATGAGGTGGAGTATTGGGCATCAAACAAGTATATAATCATAGGCACAAAGATGAGAATATTCCGTTTGATATAAAACCTTACTGTAAGAAATAAGGTCAGGAAAGCAATAATAAGAGACAAGTTAAAGGTAGCTAATATTATTGAAAAATTAAGATAGACAAGACTTAAGTGATTTAAACATAATAAGAGAAGATACTTTAGTAAGAAGATGTGAGACGATTGTACTTAGAAACTGTAAGAGAAAAAATAGAGACGTAAGAAGAATTAGGGATAGTGATCAAGAAGAACATAATAATGTTAAAACTTACTAAGGACATGACTTACAGTAGAAAACTTTAGCGTATTAAGATTCAAATAAAGGATCTTTTTTAAAATATATTCTTATAGTTTCTATAAATCTTTTAACTCTATCCTTTTGTATTTAACCTATACTTATGAATGGATAATATTTACCTTTTAGGAATTTAGACAAATCTTCTTCTTTTTTTATCAAGCTTGTTTTAGTAGTTTATTATTATTATTATTATTTTCATCATCTCTAAAAAGTGAAATCAGATAACTTCTTAAATAATTAACTGTACTAACTGCGAAGCCAATTTCACTGATACTATACAAATATAATAAAACGATCGAATCTTATTCCATAAAATCATTTTGTTCTTTGATTACTCTAAAATTCCAAATGCAACTAACCGACTTCTATGCTCTGAAAACTTTTTAAGACTAAATAACAATGTCGAACTACAAAAATCGGAGTGAATTGTATTATGTGATATGGCTCTGCAAAGGAAAATGAAAATTATAAATAAGTGAATATCCAAAAGGGACAAAGTAACAGCCAAATCCAGAGTTTTAAAAGAAAACATAATCGATTGGATTAAAAATTAAAAAGAAAAGGCCGCCAAACACAATTATTTTACAACTCTCTTCCTCCAACCTAACTCCGTCCACACCGACATCTGTGATTCTCCAAACCTTACTGTTAAAGGAAACAAAATAATTATTGGAAAAATTCAGGCAAATTAAATACGCAGGATAACTGAAAAATTGCAACCAACCCTTTCGTAGGCAAATACGTTATAATATGAAAATTAAAATTAATATATATATATATATATATATATGGGAAAACAAAAACAGACGCGCATATAATGAGCAAAGTCGTTATATTATCAAGCATGCGGTTTTACGGTTCACACCAACAAACCCCACACCACTCTCCTTGGAACCGTTATCTTTCCCACAACACGCTTTATTATTCTAATTTATAAACCCCCAAACCTCCCTCTTATTAACCGATTCCCATTTTCTTTTCTTTTATTATCCTAAGTCACCACTATATATTGTATGTATTTTGAACTATTAATTGTTGTTCATGCTTCTGCTGTTCCTTTAATTTTATGGGTTCTTTCAATGGCGGGGATCGAATCAAAGGTTCATGGAGCCCGCAAGAAGACGCCACCCTCATCAAGCTCGTTGACCAACATGGCCCTCGAAACTGGTCTTTGATTAGCACTGCTATTTCTGGTCGCTCCGGCAAATCTTGCCGTCTCCGCTGGTGCAACCAGCTCTCTCCGGAGGTCCAGCATCGGCCCTTCACGCCGGCCGAGGATGCCATCATTCTACGTGCACATGCCGTTCACGGCAACAAGTGGGCTACTATCGCCAGACTCTTGCCTGGTCGTACAGATAATGCGATCAAGAATCATTGGAACTCTACCCTTCGTCGGAAGCGCGGCTACCAGATGTCGTCGCCGTCGTCGGATTCCAACTCTGCCGTGAAGCGTCCGAGTTTCGAAGTTTCGACGGAGTCGGAGACTGACTCCGGAGTCAAGAGGATCTGCTTGCGTGCTTCGCCAGAGGAGAAGAACGATGTTGGTGGTGTGGCGAGTTTTGGGCCAGAGACGTCATTAACTTTGTCATTACCTGGACATGAGTTCATTTTGAAGACGGAGGAGGCGGTTGTTGCGGCGACGAAGAAATTTAGAGAAGAGGAGGATAGAGTTGTGGAGAAGATGAGAGAAGAACAAGATGAGGATGAAGTGAAATGCATTGTAAGAATGGAAGATGCATGCTTGTTAAGTGTGCTGCAGAAGATGATTGCACAGGAAGTTAGGAGCTACATTGATAGATTTAAGAGGGGTGCTCAAGATGGAGTTGGATATGCACACGGGCCGGCACTCTATAACTAACGTTTCTGATTCCAAATAAAATCACTTTATTCTTTTCCTTTCCCCTCATCTTTTATAATAATGTATTTCTAGTGCTACTCGTACCCAACCCTATTTGACAGACAAGTCTCCTGAGTTTTCTGGTAAGCTTTTCACGACATTGATTAAGCAAAAGGCAAAATACCACCTTTACATCGTCCGCCTCGACGAAAACATCCTTACTTACGCTTCCTTTGCCCCTTGAAACATGAACGACGAACTCATCAATTTGGATTTACAACGAAGGCAAAGGATTCAATTTACCTTTTGCGTGTAATTGCACGTGCCTTCTTTTTCTTAAACAAATTAAAAAAAACATAATATAATTGTCTAAGGGTCATTTAGACGACGGAAGATCTTCTGTTCTAATTTTAAACGTGTCCAATTTTTGTGGGCTGGATAGAGTTCATGGAACATAGTACAACCTAGAGATAAATCGTATGAAGTGGTGATTCTCGAGTTTCAGAATTGCGACTCTATGTTCTTCCTTTCTTTCCCCTTCTGGGCAGAAGTGAATAATATATTAAACCAAAACCTTGCGAGGTACATGATAAACACATCCAACTTGGGTCAGGTTTGAAACGACTTCACTGGACTGAAAGAGCCAGGGAGGCAACTACTAAATCAACCATTGACGACAGACGAGGAACTAGACAAAAGTGTACATTCAACTGAGATCTTGTGATTTCCAGGACCTGTATCCTGGCGAATTTGGATCTAAACTGCAGCAGAGTGTAATCCTCACAATGCCATCTTCCATGCTACGGCTAATGTTATGCAAACGAGATAACAAAGGTTCGTAACAAAAATTGGCATCTCAACCTAAACTACTGTCCGTGAAACAAAACAATGAACATCATTTCATATTAATAGACTAGAAACATTGGTACAGACAACCACAATGGAAAGCTAAGGAGTATAGCTAACAAGTAACAAGCGTGCTGAATTGT
>JANTPM010000244.1:22640381-22651342 GCA_025434745.1 Erythroxylum divaricatum
AGAAAGGAGGATTTGAAAATAAAGGTGATAGAAGAATCGGTACCTGTTTAGAGTAGAAGCTCAATCATTATAAGAGAACCTTTGAAAAGATTAATCAAGGTACAAATCAAACCTATATTGATCAATAATCGATCAATACATCTTTTAAATTATAAATATAGAAGATTATATGGTATTCTGCGAGATGAAAAGTCAGAACCATATCCACTGATGATGTCCAAGGATCAATATACTATTTACCCAATCAAAAACAGAACATTGATCAAGATTGTGCCAGATATACAACCGAGATCTTCAAACATTGTACGAAATAAAGACAAAGGGAAAAAGAAGATGTTCCCTGAAGGAAATAAAGATGATCTTACAGAAGATAAGATACAAGCAATTGTGAAGAACATAGATGAGGCATGCAGTGCAGATCAACCTAGAGAAATCTATGTATCACATCATATTTGAAATCCATCAGGAAGTCAGAGTGGATGCTTCTCCACAGATGCAACGTTCCAGGTAGTTGGTAGAGTGACAAAAGGACAGTACAGAACTATCAGGGTTGAAGGTATCAGTTTCAACTTAGAGACCTTTATGCATCTAATCATGCATTCTAGACCTTTGAGTTTTATATCTTCAATTAAACAAGTACTACACCTTCTTGAAAAACCAGTTTCAAAACTACCTAGACCTGATGATCTTGATCTCCCAGAAGGAAAAAATCTTTCAAACCTCTTGTTATCAAAATCATCGAATTAGATGTTTTACCTTCAGAAATACCCGTTGCTACAAACTTCCATTCACCAAGTACACCTCAACAAGATCCTACTATTATGTTGGAAGAAGTTAGTCACACACAGTAGAGAATTCAGGAAGCCTTAGTAAAGAAAATTGAAGAAATTCATACCAAGGTTGATAATTTGAGTGACCCAGTGGGTGATCTTCATGAGGAAGTAACTTATTTACGAGTTTCTATTGAAGAAGACCTCAAGTTGATCCACACTGATATGCAACGAATGTTTTCTGAAATCCTGAAGCATCTTCGGTAAAGTTTTTGATTAATAACAAATAGGGGGAGAAGAACAGAAGCAGAAGAAAGATAGCATATGGGGAGACCAGAGATAAGAAAAGAAGATAGTATCAACTACAAGTTTTTTTTGTCATATGTGTATCTCATATATGTATGTGCATTTCTTTTGTTGTTGTTGTCTTATTCGTTATCTGAATAATATTCGATTTTTCACTTTTATCTTTCTAAAATTATGATTATTTGTTATCATAATAAAGGGGGAGATTGTTAAGTCAAGAAGACTTCACGACTATTAATTTTGGTGACAATCAAATAATAATAATATTAGAAATAAATGAACTGTTTTGATAAGTATGTTAAGCGTGTGAAAGAAGCAAAATACATAAGAAGCAAAAACACAAAAGAAACAAAAATACAAAAGAACCAAAAAACACAGAAGAAGTGAAAAATACAGAAGAAGCAAAAACACAGAAGAAGCGGAAAACACAGAAGAAGCAAAACACAGACAATACAGAGATAAAGTTACTCTAGTACGTTGGACAGTTAGTTAGTTGGAGTTAGTTACATAACTCAACTAAGTAACGGTTTCTACAAGAAACAAGAAGCATCTATCAAGAAACAGCTGGAGAGTTAGGCTATAAATACTAAGACTGAATAACTTTTCAACTTTGAACTTTGAACTTTCAAGTTTTTACTTACAAAGAAAAGTTTTTTATTCAAAGTGCGATACAAGAGAGCAAACTCTCCTATAACAAAAAGTTCACAATATTTTTCTAGTGAGAGAAAGAAAAGGCTAAGAGTCTGGAGAGGCTAAGATAGCAGGAAGAATACTTTGTGTAAGAGACCTGAAGAGGCTTTGGAAGGGAAGAAAAGAATACTTGTAAAATTGAATAAGTATAGTGAAATCTCAGAACGAACTCTATTGGACATAGCCCAAGGTTTGGGATGAACCAGTATAAAATTGCAACATCTATCTTCTAACCTTACACTTTAAATTTTCTTGTTGTTAAACAAGTATATAGAAGTTATTTGAGATTTAAATACGTAACTACTTTAGTATAACATTCTTGGTATTCATTGATAGTTGAAAATTTTCTTTTTAAGAAATATCAAAGGTTTTTGTATTCTCAAAAAGTTTACACAATTCAACCCCCCTTCTTATGTATTTCATATACTTTACATGAATTCTATATTAAGAAGTGATTTACTTCAATGACAAGTAACAGCTACCTATAGACGATTTAGCAAAGTAGATAACCCACTATCTTCTAAAAACAAAAAGGAGTTGTAGCGATTGATGAAATTATGAAAAGATGCAGGTGAAAATTGAAAACTTAACTAAACAGTTTAACAACATAAAGGCTTCATACTTAGCTTTGGTAAAAACCGTACAACTAAAGTGTGAACTTTGTAGATGGACCAAGATACGGTGGACTACTTCTTGATGAAGGATACAATCCAGAGCAAGTTAGTTATATAGGAGGAGCTCAATATGGATGTGAGAAGTGTGTGTGTGTGGGGGGGGCAATCCCTACTCCAACACATACAACCCTGGGTGGAAGAATCACCCTAACTTCTCTTGGATGAACAATGCTAGAGGACAATTCAGACCTCAAGGATAACTAGGTTTCCAACAAGATAAACCGAGTTCAATGAAATATAAGTCGGATAGGATTTTAGATAAAATTGGAGGCAGGGAGGATGCACATAAGTGGTTTAAAAACAATTTCGACAAAGTCACTAAGAATCACGCTTCTTCAATACATAATTTGGAGGTCCAAGTAGGTCAACTAATAGAGGTAATTGTATCTCGAAATATAGGATCCCTTCTAAGTAATACCAAATCTAACATTCCCATAGCAAGACGAGTTGGCTTTAGTTCAACCATTTGATCAATGTTTAGGGAATTAGGGCTGAAACATATTCTTTGCTCTAGCCACTATACATACAGTTAGAGAAGGAGAACTAGATAGAGGGAAATTTCTAAAAAGGTTAGTTCTTATGGAAGAATGAAATTGTCTCCATAGTAACTCGACACTAATTGGTGAATCTTACTTTGAATTTGGCCTTGTTGTGTCTCAAAACAAAGGTTCCAAAGCATATCTTCTAGGTTGTGTGTCTCAGTTAAACCCCACGTTCACCCTATTTTAAAAAAATAAGAGTAATATAAGAAAGGCCAGATGAAAATTTTTCATTCCATAATATTCAAATCTTTGTCTCCATGTTCGATGTGATTTTCTTACTTAACTCGATCCAAGCTTGACTTAGCTCAAGTAATGGCCAAAGACTCCTATGCCTTTCTTGGTTTGACCAACCTAACTAGCAAATTCTGACAAGTCTTTACTCATTTTTGTTAGAGAGCAGGATCATGGCCATTACGTAGACCTAAGAAAAGAAACTTGAACATATGAAAGAAGATTGAGACAATAGAGACAGGCAAGAAAATATGGAATTCTTTTTAAGTGAGATCGTAATTAAGCCAATCAAGGAACCTCAGTATGAATTTCCATACCTTATTCTAGCTCAATGGAAGTCAAATTCAATTAAGCGATGAGAAATTCTAAGGAGGTTGAAAAACAATATTGAGGATATAACAGAACAACTACAAACGAGGCTCACTTTAAAGGAATCAATCAAGAAGAAGGTTAATGAGCTCATAGTGTAAGAAAACCCTAATATAGCATAGAATAAAGAGGACCCAGGGGATTTTTACATTCCTTGTAGTATTAATGGAGTAAAAATAGGCAAGGAATTCACAAATTTGGGAGCAAGTATTAATATGATACCCTATACTTTTAATCAAAATTTGGGGTTAGAAGAATTAGAACCCATTACAATGCTAGGAAGACGATGGACATAACAATTCATCAGTCGAAAGATATTATTAAGGATGTGCAGGTACAGATCGATATATTTACCTTCCCCACAGACTTCTTTGTATTGGATGTTAGAGAAGATGTAGAAACCCTTATAGTCCTTGTATGACCATTCTTGGCTGCTGCTCACTCAATAATTGACGTTGATGGGGTGAACTAACTTTGAGGGTCGGAGAGCATCAAATAACCTTCACTGTGTTGAAGAATGATGACAATTCTCTCGTACTTCCAACTAACATCAAAGAAAATGAACTTTGAGGACAATGGGAAGATATTGAGGATCCTGGGAATGCATTTAGAAAGAAATGATCATAGAGGAGAAATAGAAGGAAGGTGAAGCAGAAGGAAGGTGGAACCCAGGGCATGGTAGCTTATGTGCAAATTGTAAGATTGATTACTATGCTACCGTTGCATGATTCATTTGAACCACATTGAGCACAAAAAGAGCATTGAGCTATCGACGTTAAAGGAAGCGTTGCATAGGAGGCAACCCATGGATTATTAATTTCACGTTATTTCCTTTGATGTTTAGATAGTTTAAATTCTGTAGTTAGGTATTTCATTTCTAAATAAGGTTGAGAAGGCATAGGACTTTGAGATGACTTTAATGATCGACGAATTAAGTAAAAAAGAGCTGAAAGAGCTATAAAAGAGTTAGGAAGCTTCCTTCATCTATATATTCATTTCATACTTCATTTTTTCACTCACTTTTGTTTTAACTTTATCTCTCTAAGTTTAGAACCTCTAAACACACTTGCTTCCCTCTAACAGACTTTTAAATTTTCACTTTATTCCAACTTCCACTGACTTGCAGTCCAGTATTCTATACATTAAATAGTTATCAAGGAACAACTAATCATCGGGAAGAAATCAAGTCTTAGGCTAAGGTAGAGAAATAGGGCAGCAGATTTTGGAGCACCCTTCTTAATCTACACAGGGGTGGAAGGTATTTGATTCCAATCCGTTAATGTTAAATAGATAGTAGTCCTGAAATACTTTGATTTTGATATGTTTGATAGGCCAAAATTATGAGGCAGGGTAGAGAATTTAGTAGAAAGAATTTAGTGGGCCAAGTTTATACACTTCCAATATCCTGTCTACTAAGAGCTCACTCTCGAATTCTTCACTTACCTTTATTTCGAACCTAGTAACCCTAAAGAAATGTGGTTTAGGTTATAGGGATGAACTTATGAGTTAAACATTGAAATCATGTGTGATATTTACAGTTTCCCCAAATCTTCTATTATCGATCAACATGATAATTTTCATGCTTCTCACTATTAGAATGAGCTCACCGGGTTAGATTGATTTGATGCTAAGAATGCCCACAATAACATTATGTGAACCTATGAGCACTTATTATTGCATAAATTCATGTGTCAAATGGTTTTCGACAAATCAAAAACCAACAAGTGTTCAATAAAGGAATTTTTTCTATTGTGATGCATGGATATCACAACATCCCAGTATGCTCCTCTACATATGTTCTGAATGCTATTATTTGCACACTATGTAAAAGGAACAATAATTTGGGTATGGGATACTTGGTTTCTGCCATTTTTGAGTAGTATGGTGAAGATTGTAGTGGTTTAACTATCTACGTCTCAAATTTTCTAAATCACCATCACTTGTGGTGTGCTGAAATACTAAAATCTTATAAAATGGAACTTCAGGAAATTAGGCAAAGTACTTATATGAAGATCACGGCGAATCAAGCGAGTTTTAGCATAATGTCACCTCAACAGGCAGAAGAGGACTTGACTAGTGAGGAGTCTGAAGAGGAAGAAGCCATAGAAGAACTTGGTTGGAAGAAAGTGTTTGATACAATCTCTGCTAACACGAAGGTAATTACAGATACATTTGTAGAGAACTCTAAAAGGATAAATGAGATGACTCTCACACAACGATGTCAGAGCTGGATATACGTAAGATTCATTGTTACTTCGAGCTTCATGGCGTACAACTACCACCTCTGACACCATCCCCGCCTCCATCACCATGAGGCTTTGTTGCTAACCTGTTTCTTTTAAATTTAGTCTTTATTTTTTCTTTTATTTTATTTTATGTTTCTTCCTTCCATGTGTTTTTGTTTGTTTCCTTCTCACATTGAGGACAATGTGTTGTTCAAGTATGGGGAGGGTTATGTGTTTCGCTTTGAGTGTGAATTTTGCATATTGTATGATAGTTTGTTAGGTTGCATATTGTAAATTTTGTGAATGTGTTGATGGCTTAGATGGAATGAAATTAAAATAATTTTGAACATAATCTATTAGGTTACGAAGAGTCATTAACTTGCGAAATTGGTAATCTGGGTTCTTTGGCTAAATATGCAAGTTAAATAGGATTTAGTGTTAGTTTATCACCATATAAGTTGTCATAATCATTCATAATTTTAGGTCTTAAGAAGCTTTGCTAGTATTTTTCATGAAAACAAGTAGCTAAAGCAACAAGGTAGGCATTAAAAAATGTTTGTAAATTTTAAATAAATAACTATTTCTCTGGCCTTCGAATTATGAATAGAGCTAGTAAGCAGTTAAGAATACGATGTAGCCGAGTAACTGGATCAATACACATCACAAATGTTTGCCTTTGTGTCAAAAGGCTATAATGACGTTACAACTAAATAATTTAATAAAAACATGACTTAGTCGAGCAACCAGATCGACATTCATCACCAATGTTTACCACCATGTAAAAAGATTAGGTCCATGTCCACAAAAAATAATAAAAAAGTGTTTTATAATAAAAACCTACCAAACTTGTAAGTAGCTTAACTTTTCATGAAAATGTACTTAGGATTAGTTACAAAGTTTGAATGACCAAATAACTATTAATGTATGTGTACAATTGAAAGGGGTGAATGAACTTGACATTTAAGTTTTCATTAATATGTATATTTAGTTCAGAGCTTCCAGATGCGAATTTTGCATATTAATGATTTGGAACAACTTGAATGATTATGTTTAAAGTTAAATTTATTTCATGAATTTGAAGCCATTGTTTCATTATTGCATTGTGTGCTTTGTGATTTTATATTGTTTGATGTTTGTTTGCTTGAGGACATGCAAACGTTTAAGTGTAGGGATGCTAATAAGCGTAAATTGCATCTTGTTTTAGGACATAGTTTGATATGTTTTTAACCGTTAATTCAATCATTTAGTATGTGTTTAGGTTAGAATTGTGTTGGCTTGTTAATTATTTATGTTTTAATTGTTTTGTGGGTTATACAAGTCTTTGAGCTTAAATATTATGTTTTTGAGTTACCTTGATGTGTTTGCTAATGCTTCAGGGTCAACATCGAAGAATGGAGGAGTTTTAGAGAGATTCAGACCAAACAACAACCCAAGCTTGTGGCATAACTATCAGGCCACAATCATGACAAAAACTCTAGATTTGTCCATGATTATGACATGAAGTCCAAGGAATGGCCTCATGATAGAAGACTCAAATGTGAGCCAAGATCGTGGTTTGTATTTGGCAAACACACAGACACTCACAAACATCAAGTTCCGAGGGATTTTTTGGACCTTTCGAACTCTGGAAAAACCCTAGGGTTACCTAAAATACAAGAGGATATAAAAAGAATAAGAAGAGGAGAGAAAAGGATCTTTTGCATCAGCCACTTTGAGAAACCCTAGATAAAGATCCTCAAAAGATATAGAAGGAGAAGAAGGAAGAGAAAAGAGGTGAAGAAGTTGACTCGAAATACTTCCTAGATCAGGAGGTTTTCTGACATCGCTACCTCCCCGTCATCTATTTTAGATTGTATTTCTTGTTATTTTTAGTTTTATTATTATATAGAATTGGATTGAATAGTTGATGATATGATCTAGAATGTCGAGGATGTTCTAAACTCACCCTCTAAATTTTATTCTTGAATTAATGAAAATCTGATTGTTTATGTGTTTATTGGATATTGTTGTGGTTTGTTCTATTATTTCGTAATTTGATAATAAATTTAGAGGATGAATCGAATGAAAAATGATTAAATTGGACTAACGAGAGTTAAGTGATTTAATAGAAACTAGAATTAAATCATATCGATAATTTTTGCAAAGAGAGATATTGTATAGATTTATAATAGTTTATTAGAGAACTTCATAACTAATTAGGGTCTTAGATAGGTTGTGAATTGAGAGACTGCAACCTTCACAATCTAATTAGGGTTTATGATTTTGGGTTAATGATTATAGCTCGAGAGAGAGTAATCAAACTTAGGATAGCCTAGAACCAACAATTTAGTAATTTGAAATAAGTTAGGTTATCATTAAGGATAGGTAAAATTCTCTTTATCTTAATTGGTAATTTCCTTAGGTCGATTCTTGGGTGTGTTGCAAATTGTTTAATAATTAGTATTTTCGTGTTTGATTCTTAATTTGATTGAATTAAATTCTCGTTTTAGTTTTGTTGCATCTTGAAATTTTTTTATTTATTTCTGGCCCTATATTTTAGGATTAGATTAGTTCCCTTCTCTTAGGATTGACACCTTTGGTACTACGCTAATGAACTGTACGCTTGCAGATTATTGAGGGTTAATAATTTAAACTTACACACAAACAAACCCTAATCAAACTCCTCTTCACATTGCTTATCAAACTAATTTAGTTCATCATACTCCTTATTTTTCCAACCTTTTCCCCATAGGCTTCCAAATTTTCCTTTGGATAGCTACATCAAGTCTCCAAGCATATATGAAACACTTCATCTTCAAATATTCTTTTGTCCTTATCCAATCTCTCTAATGGAATTTTATTAGGAAGCTTCTTATCATACTCAAATAAACATATATTTGTGAAAAGTTAATCGTTTTATACAAGTAGTTGTTTCATCCAAGTGCAATGGCTAACTAATGTAGCTAGTGAAATGACTTAAACCTTGAGTCATTTAGTACTTAGGAGAATGTGATAAATGTTTAACCAAATAGGGATTTGATCTTCCTTGATGTTGTGAAGTTTGATGTCAAGTTTCCATGCTTAGAGAAAAACTAGCTTGTAGTTAAAGTACTAAGGACCATATTTTAGAAATCTCAAAGCTTGTGAAGGGGAAATGAATTTGAAAAGGAATAAATCCTTTTTTATTCATAAACACCTTAGCTGATCCAAAATTTTTTCAATTGTGATTAGCCTAGATTGAGATTCTAAAAAATGAGGGCCTTTTGTGTAAGAAGTAACAAATAATGCTTAACAACATTTAACATTGCCTTTCTTCAGTACCTTAATATCAAAATAAACATATGTTTGCATTTAAAGGAAGTAAGAGGGTAGTTATGGAGTTTTAAGGTTTAAAAGGAACCCCCTATGACTTATTTCAAAGTTTTTCTAGGTTCCTGGGTAAGGGGACTATAGTTCTGTTAAGCTAGTGGAGCTTCCTAAACTAAGTTAGGGGTATTGGAAAGGAGGGTTAAGTAGGATGTAATTATGACTTAAAGCTGGAAAGTTAATAAAGGAAAGGTTACGCACAGGTTTCAACTTCTTTTTTTTTTTTTAAAGGGAGGGAGGGATAACAGGTATTAGAAGCTTAGTAAGAAGGAGAGAGCAACTAGACTATGCTACTAATAGTTATGGTGCACTGAGCACTTTCAACCTCTACAACAAGTAAGAGCCTGTTTGGTTGGATGTTAATTAATGAAAGGGGATGGAACGTAACACAATTACATCATTTGGAAGGCAGTTTTATAATGGAATAGAATGGAATGAGATGGAAGTCGAGGGTTTCATGTTACGCTCCATTCTATCCTAAATAGTGAAAATAAAAAACCTCATATTCGGGGAGTTTAGGATATAACGTAAACTAATAAATATACTACATAATATACCCTCAATAATTTTTCATAATACTAATTATTTCTCCTTACCTTAATAACAACCAACACATTTCTATATATTTTTTAGTTTTTTTTCGTAAAACCAATTATTTTTCATAATACCAATTCTCCGTATCTTAATACCAATTATTTCTATATAAATAAAAATATAAACAAATTATTTTTAAATATAAATCACATAGAATAGAATAAAATAAATTAATAAAATAAAATAAAATAAATAATTAATAATAATTTTATATAATTAATAATAAAATAATAACATTTTAAAATAGAAAATGTATAAAAAATTATTTGACACAATTGTAACTTGAATCGTGGCTTTTAATTGGACATAATTTTTATTTTAAAATTATTGCGTTAAATCTCCTACAATAACCATTTTAATATAAAAGGTATAATAGTCATTTATTATATAAGGGGTATAATAGTCGTTTATTATACATTACATTCCATTCTATCCATCTTCGAAAAAACATTTCACTACATTACATTATCAACCCTTCTATCTCTCCTAAGCAACTTTTTACTATATTACATTACATTCTATTATAAATCGTTCCACTCTGTTCCATTATAGGGGTCGGTGTGTTGCAATTCATCAATTAGGGATAACCGTGACCATGTATATCTCTTTGATGCTTTCATTTCAAAATGCCTGCTTCCACCAATGTTTCTGTAACATCCCGTTACCGATGTGATGGCATATCGGTAATTCGGATGAGTGAGCAGTGAGTGCATTCAAAATTGAATTGCACATATAGTGATTTTTCATCAATGATAAATGAGTAATTGCACATGCATTATAGTGACATGCATTCATGATTATTCCAGCACTTAATTGTCATATTGAGTTGAATTATGATTGTGAATTGAATTGTGAATTATGAGATAAAATTGTGTTAGATATGAGCATTGAGTTGGGAAAATTAGAGTTGATTGAGAATTGAGTTATTGATTTTGATTGAATTGAGAATCTGAGGAAATTGAGTTAGAAAGGTTTTCAAGTGAATTAAGTGATAATCTGAGTTGTATAGTTGAGTTATAGAGAGAATTGAATGCTAAAGAATTGGAAGTCGAAAATTGAGTATAGAATTGAGTGTCTTATATTTTTGAGGAATTATAGGCATTTTTCTGGAATTTTTAGAGTTAAGTGATCGGACCGTAAAATTTACCTAGAGACTGATAATTGTGAATTCGGTTCTGAAAGTGAGTGAATTGTGACTTGAAAATTTAGAGTTTT
>JANTPM010000244.1:22672150-22682431 GCA_025434745.1 Erythroxylum divaricatum
TGTGTTTTGGATTCCAGACGGGAGGTCCGATGATACTGATTTTTGATTGAGCTGGTGTATAAAAGTGTGTAAAGCTATTTGCAGGTTTTTGGGATTTTGAAAATACAGCCATTATGCTACCCAATTTTTGGAAAAGGAAAAATAAGTTTTAATTAAAAGATGACTTATGGAATATGTATGATTGTTAAGAAGACTATTATGAATTGAGTTTTGATTGAGGTTATGGAATTGATAAATTACAAATTGAAAAAGTGTATCACTTTGTAAGAGATTGAATGCAAATGAAAGAAAGAAAAAAAATTTATACCGGTTTCGGACATTAGGTGAAATGTCTTAGTCTAAGGTTTCCAACGCAATAGTTTTCTAAAGTATTCGGTTTCGGATGTCGGATTGAAGTTTTTGTTTCACCTTTGAGATGTGTTGCTTTCATTTTCAAGCCTTTCGTTTTTGTATTCATTTTTGCTTTTCGATTTCGATTCGCCTTTGATATGTTTCTGCTTTGATTTCAATTTGTTTTTGTTTTGCTTTGATCTCCGATCCGTTAGTTTATTTCGCATTTGTATTTGTCCGTTCTTTCGCATTAAGAATTCGCTTTTCTTCATTTTTGTTTCGCCTTCTAGTTGGGATTCGGTCTCGAGATCGGGTCCCAGCATTTTCTATTCAAATAATATTTAACAATTTAAATCTCCTTAAAACAAAGTCATTTCATTTCCTGTCATACAATGCTAATATAAAACATATATTCTTCTGGAAAACCAAATTTCTCAAATTACTTTTAAAGTAAATAATGGTGGCATTATTGTTGTCATGAACTTTGTTTTCCATATGGTACCCTTAGGCATAAACCCATGGAGCTGGATATGCATTGCTTACTTATGACTAGTTAATCAGTAGTTACAAAGCTGGTTTTACATTGGTTACCCGCACTAGGTTAATCATTATACATTGGTAGTTATGGAGTTTGTTCTACATCGCTTACTCGTAATAATTTTTTCTAGCATTATATATATTCCACACATGCAAAGGGCTACTCGCTAGACTACTGATAGACACAATATCACCCGTTGTTAGTAACTGACGTCCCTAAACACTGCCATATAGGATCGAAATACTCTAATTGGTATAATAACATGTATAAAACCAAATGGTGTAACATTAACTAAAAATATTTTTTCTTAGTACCTTAACTTTTGGCATAAAATTTAAACCACTTAGTAAATAAAGAGCAACTCATATAGTTACGACTCATATCACTTTCGAAATCAATTATGTGAGGATTTTACATTAATAACAGTACTAATAAAATTCATAATCATACAATTCAATGCATATTTTAAAATCTCATGTCATTAATTCTTTTAAAAATAATTTATTATATAAAACAAAATTTATTTATATAAAATAATTAAAATACACTCACTATTTTATAAATTTATCATCAAGCACACTCAAGTATTCTATGCCTTTCTTATACCTAGAAATATCACATTTCCCTTAAGCATTTATCTCCAAATTTGGAAATAAGGTATTAAAACTATATATTTGATTTAACCAAATTTAAGATTAGTGTTTAATTGTGTAATATGTACGTTAATTGTATTTCTACTTTAACTTTTGTAAGCTAATCTATTATTCTCTGTTTCAAATTCTAACTTTGAAAATTACTTAATACCATTATTTACCCATTCTAACTTATCACTTTCTTTAAAACACTATCGCATCCAATTAATTCACCATATGACTGAATCTGTAATGCTATTAATGCTAACTTTTTCCATTTGATTTTTCACAATAGTTACCTTAAAATTTCAGCCTATTAACACCAAAATCATAATCAAACTTTAATAATTCACCTAAGATCCATGCCAAGCATTATCCAAACACATCAAACTAAAAATTACAATTTTTCTCCAACAATTTATGATACACATCAATTATCCTTCTATTTTCTTAACATATCTTATCACAAAATCATGTTTTAAAACCTATAACATCACTTAATTCACATAATATCATTTCTAATAATCTAACCACACAAATCCTCAAACTTATATAAAATGAAATCAAACCAATTCCAAACCTTTTTATTGATTTCTTTAATTCATTAGCATCAAAACCATGCTATGAACATCATAAAAGATCAACATAGAATTTTGGATCATATCACACTAAAAACCCTAGCCATGGTTGATTCTTTCAAGTTTGATTTCTTAGTTTACTTTCTTGTTTTAAACCCTTAAATGCTTCCAAGCTTATTATCTTCTCTATGGCAAGTCAAAAACCACCATTGATCAAGATTTCCTGGTTAATTGGTAATTGATAAACACTTATCCTTTATTAATATTTTTCAAAATCTCACTCAAAATGCATGAAAAATTAGTTGCACTCTTCTTCCTCTTCTCCTTGTCTTCTCTTCTTTTCTTTTCTTGTTTCACTTTCACGGTTATCACCAAAATGAAGCAATTCATGTCTTAAGTTTTTTTTATACTCTCCATTAATGATAAACATATCATCTCATCATTGTCCATCTCTAATGACTCATTAATACATTAACACTACTTACTACAAAAAGACTAAATTGCCCTTTAATGAATTTAATACATCAACTAACTAAATTAAATTTCAAAAATACTTCATAACCATCTTATCATCAAATTGACCATGTAATAATCTAGTTAGGGTCAATTCTTATTGATTAGATGCTTTAAAAAATATTTAAATGGGTTTAAAATCATCAATACCCATTATTTTCCAAAAAGGTATTTTAATCCTAATCTTTCGAAACTCCTGAAATCCATCCGATCGGACTTATTTTTGATTTGTTTCATTGCCATTAGAATCTAATACATATTTCAGATATCTTTAAATTTTTCAGGCTTGATTCCCTTATAATTACAATTCAAAGAGAAATACTATTCATTGAACATAAAATTTTTTATTCAAATGAAAGGAAAAGTATGGGGTTTTATAGGGACAATAATTGTGTAGAAGGGAAGGGAATGGAGTAACACTAAAGATTTAAGGGACAAAGAGAAGGAGTGAAGAAAAGTAAGAAATTCCAAAAGAGAACATAGGTGAGGAGGTAACCTAAAAAGCTCATAGAGGGTCATCCATTGTAACCAGTGAACTGAGTTCCGTATTGTAATGGCCAGTACAGGTTGGCCAATATTTGAAATACCAGCTAGTACCGTAAAGTTTAAAAACTTGAGGGACTTATTTGCCAAAAAATTAAAACAAACAAAATTCCCCTATGTTTGTCTCATTTAGCTCTCTCTTTCCTCTCTTACCCAGTATCCCTGCCTAACCATCGTCTCCAATCTTCTGCCTCACTTAGGTAGTTTCTAGCAACCATTACCCTATGAGTACACCACTGCCATCCATCACATCACATGTCTCCACCGTTGGACCACCTACCCAATAACACGCTACAAACCTCAACTTCTCTCTTCAACCACCTACCCAACTGCATTGCAAACCTCCACCGCTCTCTCTAGTCTAGCTGCTCACTGGAGTCCCTAAATAGATTGTTGTCTGTAGATTAGGATTTTCAATTTTTCAGATCTAGATTCAATCTCGACTGACACAACCTGACTGACCTTACTTGAATTTTAATTGAAAATTCTGAAATTTTTATATGTTTTAAGTTGCTTGCTTTGGCTCTAAATTGCAATTTCATTGTATTTTGGTTGTGTCATGTATGGTTTATGAATGGTTTAAAAATTGGAATTGTTTGTGCGAGTTAGGAAATTTGGGTTTAAAAGTTACAATTGTTGTGTGAGTTAGTTCAATTTCAATAACATTTAGGTATTGTGAAATTTTGAAGAAATAAGATTAAAATAATATTGTATATGAATTATGGAAGAATATTTAAGTATTGTGAATTTGTGTATAATTTAAGAATATATCATATTATTTGTTATTTTAATAATTATAAAGATGAGATGAAAATTAAGGCATTAATTTGTTAATTAATGTATATAAAACATACAATTTTATAAGTATTATTTTTATATAAAAAGTATTTAACATATGATTAATCATTTAAATGCAAGATTTAATATATAATAAAATCATCTAATATATGTAAAAAAGTTAAGAAAATTAAAATTTTACATTTTTTATTGTTTATTGTTGTCAGGAAATAAAATTACAAATATTACTCTTATCTTATAAGTAGCAAATATGCATTTATCATCTTATCTTATGGGTAGTTAAATAAATAGTAGAAAATATCATGTGAATTTATTAATTTAATTCCAAAATATGTCTTCATTTGTTTTTAAATATAAATGGAAGGAAGTTTAAGTACTTCTAATAATTCAAATACTTCAGGAAGATTTAGTGATCTATGTTAGGCCCATGCTAGATTGGTTCCCAGACTGAAGAATCATACCATTGTTTATTTTGTAATAAGAATTTGAAAGTGGAGGAATCACCATATTAAAGAGGCATTTAGCTAGGGTCAAAGGTGATGTGAAACCTTGTAAAAAAGTTAGCCATGATGTGAAATAGCAACTAAAAACTTTGCTTGAAAAGTATCAGTATAAGAAAGATAGAAGGAAAATATTGAATTACAAAATTGGTAGCAAAATTTCTTTTGTTGATGTTTAGGATGATAATGAAAAAGCTGAACGTGGTAGTATTCCTATGTAACAAGAAGTGAATGTTATGCCTGATGTTAGGAAAAATAGGAGATAAGTGCCAAATTTTTTTTGCACCACAAACAAATCCTGTAACTTAAAAATGCAATTTATAGTCCTTATAATAAAGGAAAGTAGCCCATAATGTGGGAATGTCAATGGCTAGATGGTGGTATGATTCAGGTATAACATTTAATGCTTCCTAGTCTTATTATTATCATCCTGTGGTGAATGAAATGACCTTTTATAGTCTAAGATACAAAGTTCCTTCAATTGATGACTACAAAGGTAAATTTTTGCGTAGCTCTATTTATGAAATTAAAAGATTTTGGATGAAAGAAGAATGACTTAGGCCACTTTTGGGTGTTTAATCATGTGTGATGGTTGGAAAAATATGAGACATGAGCCTATTATTAATTTTTGGTTTATTCTACAAAGAGTATAATATTTTTGAAGTCTATTAATGCATCTAGCCTTGTTAGGAATGTTGATACCCTATTTGAAATATTTGATGAAGTTATGAATGAAGTTGGGCTAAAAAACATTGTTCCGCCTATAAAACAAAAGGAAGAAGATTGCAAACAAAGTATAATTCTTTTTATTAAACTACTTATGTCACACATTTATTGACTTGATGATGGAAAATATAGGGGATGTTAGGTATTTTCCTATTATTAAAGAGATTATATAAAAAGCAAAAAATGTGATCAAGTTTATCTATAATCGTACATAGTTTTTGAATTTAATGAGAAACAATTTCACCAACGGTAAGAATTTGGGTCATCCTACTATTACAAGATTTGCAAAAAGTTTCTTATCACTTTAGTATTTTACTATGATGAAGAAAGAGTTGAGACAAATGTTTACAAGTGATAAGTAAGTTGCATCTCAATATGCTAGGTCTAATGTTGGATTGAAGGTTTTTAGAATTATAATTAATATACTAAAATTTGGCTCTAATATCAAATTTTCATCTAAGTTTGTAAGCCTTTGGTGAGGGTACTTTGTCTGGTTAATAGTGATGAGAAGGCAACAATGAGTTACTTTTATGATGCCATAGAGAGGGCGAAGGAAGCTATTAAGGCCAACATGAAAATTAGGCTTCTTTATACATACCTTTTCTTACATTCATCAATGAGAGATGAGAAAGATAACTTTACTCTTTGTTGTTTGTAGATGGAACATTTTTGAAATCTAGTATCTATTTCACATTAAGTTTTATAAAGAAAGTTAAAGTTAACAGGGAAATGCTATTAACTATTACAATAGTTGTTACCAATGAGATGATGTAAGATATCCTAAGCTCCCAAATGGAGATTTGTAAAGAAGCTTCTAATGATTTTGGGATGACAATTGCTATTCATTAAAGAGACAAACTTATTCAAGTACATATTGTTCACTTTTGTTACTTATTGAAAATTATCATCACTTTATTTTATTTATAATGCTACTTTTGTTATCTTACAGTTGCTTAGTGGGACCAATTCAAAAGTGGTGTTCTAGAATTGTAAAAGTTTGTAATTCAAATTCTAAGTTAATGTGTGAGTGCAACAAGGTGTGAAAGGAATTTGAGCACATTTAAATTCATCCATTCTAAAAAAAAGGAATAGATTGGAGTACAAAAGATTGAATAACTTGGTCTTTGTTTAATACGATTTAAGGCTTCAGGAAAGGTATGGTATTATCATTATTAAGTTAGATATAATTTCTTATAATTTTTCAACAACTTAATTTTATTGTTGACTAGGACCATTAATAGAACAAATAGTTCTGTAGATCCAATTTGCCTTGATCATATTGAGCTTTTAGCAAATTGACTTTTTGAGGAACTAGGCTTGATAAATAAGAGTTACTTAGAAGAGATAATCGTAGATGGGAAAGTATTGACATGTCTTTTCGTGTAATGAATTTGAATGATGATGATAATAAGGCTCCTCAAAATGACGAGGATTTTGTATTAAATGAGAATTAGGGTCAATACAATTTGAGTGGATATTTAATTGAATGAACTTTTAGTTTTTTGTTTCTCCAATTCCTTAAATTTCACTTATATTTAATGTACATGCTAAAATGCAATATAATTGTAAATATTTTTATTTCAAGTTTCACTTCTAATTAGTTCTTCGATGTCAACTCTTGTTGTAAATTGTAATCGTTAGAGAGACATGCATATTTATTTTCTTTTTATTTGATGTTTTGTTGTAATTATTATTTATTATGTGATAAAATTGTAATATTTAAATACTTTTTATTGTTCTTAATTTTATATTTGTATAATGATTAAATGATCTTTTTTATATTAATTTTGATTATTATTTATATGTGAAAAATAATATTAATAAAAATAAATAAAATTGTTGTTATTTTAAATTTCTATTTTTATGATTTTTTGGAGACAGGATTGATGTAAAATTATAAATTATACAATACAATATATTAAATGACTATTTTACATTTTAAAAAATACAGGCATTATTTTTTAAATTTAAAAATTACTTGAAATAGTACTCAATATTGATCGGTATCACCATAATTAAATCTGGTATGGGTATTGGTACCATATTCATAACATTGACTGTAATTGAAGACATATAACTCATGCAAAGTTTTAGAACGAAGCGTCCAATTCTTTTTAACAATTTGATTAATGATTTTTAATATTCTTAACTCTTGTTCTTTATTTATTTAATTTTTCAAAAAATATAATTTTATTATTCTATTTTTTTAAAATTATTTCTTTACTAATTTACAAATAAGTTTATTGATTAATTAGCAAAAGGTATTTTCTTGATTAAATTTAAAAATTCATTTATTTATTAAAAATGAGCCTTTTTTGGAAATTAAAGTAATTGTATTTCAAAAGAAAGGTAGGTAATAATACTTTATAGTGGTTTTAATATAATAAGTTAGCTCATTTCCATAAATGACAACTTAATGAGCTACAACGATTCAAACTTTTATAGTCTACTTATTTAACTAATCCTTCTAAGAGGACGTACGTCCTTCCACCATTTTGCATGCTAATACTCTTCATTTTTCTCCTTTGTATTGCATACCTTCTAAATGCTACTTCTTATCACTCCTTTTGTGTTGTATAAGATGTTCAAATTTGGATTATCCAATATTATCTGCTATGATTTCTTGACTTAATGTAGTAGTGCTTCCTTTCTTCTTTATTATATTTCCTTCTTTATTAATCCTATATCTAGTCAAGTCGACATTTGACAATCTTAGTTAAAGAGCTCAAATAAGTGGTGGATACAAGTAACTTGACTCAACTCTCTACATGTTATTGAATTATAAAGAATTCAGTATTATAATATATTTGCATAGTCTTCTACTCATATTGAACCCAGCCCGTAATTGGTTTAAATGAATTCCAGAGAGGGGTTGAGGATCTTCGAAGAGAAAATTGAATCAAGTATGCATGCTACACTTTGAATGATTGTTCTTTTGTATGGGTTAGATGCATGTATTCCAAGCACTAGTAGGGAATAGAAACTTATCTACTAAAAGAATTGTTGTTATAATTCATTGTTTTCTCTCCATATGTCCTCTTAAAATTGGCAACCTTTTAATTTTAATTATAGACTCTCTATTATTAAGATAGATTACATCTTTCTTTGCTTGCTGAATTTCTAAGAATGTGCAAATTTTTAACCACTATTAGTTCCCTTAATGGTATATAACACCCATCAATGCTTCAATTTCTTACATCTTTTACAATTTCTTTCCCTCTATAATTTGTATATACTGCATCTAAGACATAATTTGAATATCTTAGATTCATTAGCATTAGAGAATTTAAAGTCTTAAAGCCAAATACAAATCTCATTCAGAAAAAGAGGTTGTTATTCTAAATTACATTAATCCAGTAGACTCTTCCATAGGGTAGAAGAGTATGTATATGAAAATAGTAGATGGTTTATAGTCACAGGTTAAGCTTAGCAGAGAATGCAAAGAAAGGGGCCAGTCCAAGTGTAACATCCCGTTACTGTTAGCAAGGGTCTTATTGTAATTCTGGGTTATACCGATAGATTTCGTTGCATTTATTGACTGAGCATGTTACTGGCCTCTAATTATAGAGGAACAGATTTATTGCATATGCATTTATCCATAGGTACATGCATTCATGATTTTCCAGGATTTGATTGCGAGTATGAACTGACTGGACTGACTGGATTGGGGATTAATTGAGAAACTAGAGTAATTGGGTTCAATTGACTGATTTAATATTGGTTATGAGTGACTGGTAATTTTTAGTGGTTTATAGGAAATTTTTAGGAAATTCGGGAGAAAATGCCCGGACCGGAAATATTTGGGTGACTGACTGATTGACTGTATAGTACTGAAAGAATTGTCCGATGGCAAAGGAAATATTAGGGTTATATTGATAGGAAATTAAAATGTTGAGCCATTGAAATTTAGAGACTGAAATTTGGACTGATTTGGAGACTTAGGTCTATAAATACTAGGTTTGAAAGAAATTGGGAAAATTTTCCTAAGGCATTTCTTCTTCTCCCTTCTCCACGGTGATTTCGATTTCTTCTATAGGTAAGGATTCTTCGATTTTTCTTCTATGGTTTCTTCTCTTTATGCTAGCTTAACTGATTTATAGTGATTGATGAAGGTTGAGAAGGATCGGAGTGGGTTAATCGTTGGTTTCAAAGGATTTTAGGGTTTTCGGTGAAATCTGTTGGAAAATCGTCGATTGGTAAGTGTTTTGTGTTTAATGTTGTTATTAATGACTTTTAGTGTATTTATGGCATTTATTAGAGCTAGAATGAGTGGTTAGAGGGTTAATGGAGGTTTTAAATGTCATTAATGGCGGAAAATCGATCGGAGAAGATGAAGAAATTCGTCGCACGCCGCGACCTGCGCGTGAGCCTCGCCGCGACGAACTTTAATTCGTTCGCCGCGGCGAGGGAGGAGAGGACGTCGCGGCGAGCGTCATTTGGTTGACGCCGTGACGAGCCCGCTTCGCCTCGCGGCGAGCTGGCGTGAGACGTTCGTCGCGGCGAGCGTGATACACGTCGCGGCGAGCAGGCTTCACGTCGCGACGAGCGACCCGTTTGTTGCGCGGCGAAGGCCGCAAGGTCGTGGCAAAAGGGACTGTTCCATTGGTTTAATTATGGGATTGATTTTGGATTATTGGGCATAACTTTTGGTGTAGACCTCCAATTGAGATGATTCCAAATTTGTTACGGACTAGGGAAAGAGGTCTACGAACTGAGGATAATTATAAGAATTAGATTTGATTTAATTGGTATTGATTAATTGAGATAAGGTCAATTATGGTTCATAGTGTGACTTAAATGTCAAATTGAGACTATTGGAGTTTTGATTGGGAATTGCAATTGAGGGTTTGACCCAATAAATAGGAAATCGTTATAGGGAATTCGAATGGAGGAAAATTGATTGAATTATAGGATTGAATCAATTACTGTCGATAAATTGAAAAAAGAGATAGGATTGAGCATAAAGTACCGAAATTGGGAATTAGCACCGGAAAATCGTGAACATGCATTGTACATCATTTCACTGAGACTTATGCATTACTGTACTGTTTAATTGAGCAATTAGTAATGGACTGTATTTTACTGTTATAGAGGCACCGTTGGACCGTCGTTCCACGGATATT
>JANTPM010000244.1:22695293-22708620 GCA_025434745.1 Erythroxylum divaricatum
TCGATGATGGTCACTCACTGAGTTCGCAAAACTCACCCAAAAATTGCAATTATTTTTTTCAGGATCAGAAGAATACCTCGTTAGGCCAACGGGAGTATATTTGCAGGATTCAAGTGAAGGATAGAAGTCAGGATCAGTTAGCATCAGCATTGCATGTCTTTATTTATGTAATGAAGTGTATATTTGTATCTGGGAAACGGGCCCAAGTGGCTATTGGAAATTGTGTATAATGAAATTTGTATATGATTGAATGAGGACCCAAATTGGGCATTGAATTCCGCATATATTGTTATAAAAAAATGTACCAAGTACTGAATGAGTGTTTTAGCAAGCCACCCTCGCAGGGCACGGACTCGGATATCACCGTCAATATCGGGTTCGAGTCTTGCGAGAGTGGGGTGTTACATATAGGATTTCTCAATCTCTATATTATAAAACTAGATTATACATTAATATTTCAAATCTATTAGAATACATATTAAACACGTAATTGAATAATAATATATCAATCCAAATAATTGCATTAATAAAAGAATCAGAGCATGTTATTGCACAAAACTAGGGTTTATCTAACTTAGGCACTCAAAGAGTTTAGTTACGCATGATAGAACACAAAATCAAACATAAATAGAAAGAAAAAATAATTGAAAACAATGGGTTCATAATTCTAAATCACTTTGTTTGTCTTATATCAAATATTTTTGCAAAGTAGAGGTTTGATCTTATATTCTTTTGGATCTTTAGATGAATTATTCATGTTTTCTACTTCTTTGGATCAAAATTTCCCCTTAAGTCACCTCTCAAAGCCTCAGAATGTATCTGTAAATATCCTCCTCTATTTTACCTCTGAACATGCATTTTTATAGTAAATTTTAGGATTATGAGAGATGCACAGTCTGATATATGTTCATGCATCAAATCGTGCATAACCTAAAATCTCCAAAATTTGTGAATTTACACAGCTTGAGAGAAGTACACGATTTGATGCAAGGTCATGTATCCCTTCTATACTTCAAATCATATTTTTATGTCGTGTTTTCATCTAAATTCCTCTCTTTTAAGTCCATGAAGACAATTATAACCTACAAACACACTTGGAGAGAGAGTTAAGTATCAAATATGCAATAAAATTATAAAATGTCAATAAAAAAAAGTCAAATATGGGTTATGAATATGATCAATTTTGCATCTTTCAAACATCTTCACACTTACGCCTTTACTTGTCCTCAAAAACCATAATCAAAATTATTAATTTTACAACATCAATCTCTCATCAATCTCTAACAGTTATAGGTTGCTTTATATTTTAGTGGGTAACTAGTATTTTTTTAGTTCTTAATTATAATATTTGTGCATGTTTAGGTTTAGAATTGTATTAGTGTGATTATGTGTTTGTGTTTTTCAGTGTTATGTGGTTTATAACTTGTTATCGTGCCTTAATTTTATGCATTTGAGTTGTTTTCATGAGTTTGTTAGTGTTTAAGATCAGGTAAAGAAAATCGGAGAAGATTTGGCGAAATCTCAAAAGAGGACCCAAGGCTATGATTGTGACATACTAGTCACGGTTGTGATAGAAGCAACCCAACAAGGGTCACAATGTGTGTGCAAATGGCTGATAGATCAATCCACCATCCTAGAGGTATAGTCAAGGACGTTCTTGTTAAGGTTGAAAAATTCACCTTTCCCACGAACTTCATCATCTTAGACATTAAGGAAGATTTGGAGACAACCATTATCCTTAGACGACGATTTTTAGCCACCACCTGATATCTTATAGATGTTGATGGAGGCAAACTCTAAAAGTGGGGGATGAGAAGGTGTCATTTAAGATGTCTGATAATAAAAGAAATTCTTTCAAATATGTGGATGTTATCAAGAGAAATGATTCTTGTGAAAAAGTTAAGAAGATTTATACTCACAAGACTTATTATAATAGCCACAAATTAAAAAGAATACTCGAAAGAAGAAAACGAGGAAGAAAGGTGGTTTAAAGCACAGTCAATTAGCTTGTTTATAGTTTATGAAATCTATAGTAGTGGGACCATTACATGACTCATTTGAACTACCATGAGCAAAAGAAGTATATCGAGCTAGAGATAGTAAATGAGGTGCTACATGGGAGGCAACCTATGATTTTAAATTTTTATTGTTTCATTTTTCGTATTAAAATAGGTTTCCAATTCTATTTTTGCACGTTTTTCGATATAAGTTGAACACTTTAGAGAAATCAAGCATAAATATGACTTAAGTTTTCTTTATCTTTCTCTTTTTCATAATGGATGCAAATGGTGTGGAAGGGAAACAATGAGGTGTGGTGAAAATATAAGGTATGGAAGGAACTCAGGAGTGACACAAAAAAGGTAATCAAAAGTAAGAAAGAAGTGTGAAAATTCCTAATGTCACAATCGTGACCCATATCTAAACCTTACGTCACGGTCGTGACTTGCGACAGGGGTAGAATAAAACATGCAATTTTCATCAAATTTTTCTAATTTTACTCCTCCTTTGTCCTTCCTAACCTCTATATTCACCCTTAGCCTCACTTTTCTCACCCATTACACTCTCTCACTCTCTCTCTAGAAACAAACTCTCAAATCCTCTCCCTTCTCTCTAGCAAAGTCTTTATCTCTCTAAATTCTTTACACCTCTCATTCCAAATGGGACCGAGAATTAAGCAAACGGTCAAGCACGCTCAACTAAAGGGCAAAGATTAAGTGTCGAGTTGCGAATAAAGGAATTGAGTAGTGGATTGCAGAGCACCCTTTCTGATTTACTCAGAAGAAGAAGGTAACCATTTCTAAAACCTTAGTTTGAAAAGATTGTTGTACCTCGATATTTGAACTTTAAATTATTAGAAAGAACTGGATTGAGAGAACGGGTTGAAAACTTAGGGGGAAGAATTCACTGGGTGAAATTTATGCATTTTAATTATGTCATTTATGAAGAACTCACCCTAGAATTCTTCATCTCCCTCCAATTTGAGCAAGCTGACCCTAAGGATCTATGGTTTTGTCTGTGGGGTTAACTGTATGAGTTAAACTATGAAATTTTGTGTGAAATTGGTGGATTCTCGAAGTAAACCATAGTGGACCAGCATGATGACTTTTGTGCCACACATTATTGGACTAAATTGACTAGGTTGAAGAATTTTGATGATAAAAATGTCCACAATAACATAATTTGCAATCCTGAGTGCTTGTTGTTAGTATATGTTTGAAAAAAGAGAAAGTAACAAGTGTTCAGCAAAGGAACTTTTCAAGTTGTGGTGCATGGATCAAAGCATCCAAGTTTGCACCTCCACCAACATATTTAACATTATTATTGCTACTCTAAAAAAGAGAAGCAATAATCTAGGCATAGGTACTTTGTTATGGCTACTGCAGATTATTATGGTATTAATTGTGATGGACTAACTACACATTTTCTCGAGTTCCTTAAAACTCTTCACTTAACAAAGGATGATATATTAAAGTCCTACAATATGGAACTTCAAGATATCAGTGCAAATCTCATGTTTAGATTAGCAATAATCTAGGCATGGGTACTTAGTTACGACTATTGCAGATTATTATAGTGCCAATTGTGATGGACTAACTATGCATTTTCTTGAGTTCTTTAACGCTCGTGACTTGACAAGAGCTAAGATCTTGAAATCCCACAATATCAAATTTCAAGATATCAGCACAAAATCTCATGTTAAGATCAGGGCAGGACAAGCTAGTTTGAGTTTAGTGCTACAACAAAAAAAGGAGGAAACAAACAATGAAGAATCAGGGGTCGGATGAGAGAAAGTAGTTAATGAAATTTCAAAAAATGCCAAGGTGTTGAAGGAGATAGCAAAGGAGCAAAGACACCAACGTGTTGACATTCACGGCATTTACAAATACTTTGTTACTCAAGGAGTGGAGACCCCACCTCTAACACCATCACCATCACCATCACCATCACCATCACCATCACTACCTCAATCCCTATGACTGGTTTTTATGCTCTAGCCCTTGTATTTTTATTTTTATTTTGTTCTTGCTATTTTTTTATTCCCTCCTTATGTGTTATTTGTTCTTCTTACTTTGAGGACAATTTGTTATCCAAGTGTGGGGAGGGTTGTGTTTTTTGCATTATGTGTTTTTATTTTGAGTGTAAATTTTACATGTTGTATGTTATTCTTGTTTAGGTTTTCATGACATGACTTGTATGAATGTGTCATTAGCTAGGACTTAATGAAATAAGTTTAGCTTTGAACCTAGCCTTTTACATTGTAAAGATTTATTAGCTTGTGAAATTAGTGTCCTAAGTTGCTTTAGTTAAACATGCGTGTTAATTAGGATATGATGTTATTTCATTCACCCTAGGAATTTGCCACATACATTTATAATTTTAGATCAATTAAATACATAACATCGTTATCATTCTTTCATGAGAATGATTAGTTAAAGAAATGAGGTAGGTAACAAAATTTTAAAAAAGGTGTGTATCTTAAAAAAATAACTATTATGCTAGCCTTAGGGTTATGAATAAAGTTAGTAGCCAACTGAGAATGTGATCTAGTTGAGAAACTAGGGGACATTCATCATAAATGTTTGCCTTTGCGTTAAAAGGCTAGAATGACATTCCAACTAAACAAATTAATAAAACATGACCTAGTTTAGTAACTGGGGGACATTCATAACAAATGTTTGCCTTTTAGTCAAAAGAACAGGTCAATGTCAATGAAAATTAACAAAAATAGTGTTTTAATAAATAAAACCTACTAATCTTTATGAATAACTTGAATTTTCATGAAAAGCTATTTAAGGATAGTTACAATTTTGATTGACTAAATAATTATCAATTCATGTGATATGTGCTTAATTAATTGTATAATTGTTCCATAACACTTAGCGATTAATGACTTGAATTTTTTTAAGATACTCACTTTGACTCATATGTGGTCTTAGGCACAATTTGGAAGTAAAGGAGTTAAAGTGAGTCGAAAGTTTTTCCGAAGATTCATAGTCCTTTGTATCTATGGAACAAGAAAAAGAACAATGATTAGAGCAAGTGGAGATAAGAAAATACATGAAGATGAAGAGAAAAGTCATGAAAATGTAAGTCACAACCATGACACAAAGTGTCATGGGCCCGATAGGGGTGAATTAATGAATTTGACATTAAGGTCTTGATTAGTAGGTATATTTAGTCCTAAGTGCTTAGCCACAAATTTCATTAGTTAATAATTTAGAGTAACTTGAAGGATTGTGTTTGAAGTTAATTTAGTTTCGTGAAGTTCAATGCCATTATACCATTAATGTATATTCGTTCTTATATGTGTTATTATTTGGTGTGTTTGTGTTTTGTTTTTGTTTAAGGACAAGCAAAAGTTCAAGTATGGGGATGTTGATAGTTGCTGACTGCATTATGTTTTAGTTGGTAATTTAGTATGATTTATAGTTATTAATTAGATGATTGCTTCATGTTTAGGTTTAGAATTGTGTTAGTGTGATTATGTGTTTGTGTTGAGTGTTAAGTGGTTTAGAGCATGTTATCTGGCTTTAATTTTTTGCATTTGAGGATTTTGTAAGAGTTTGTTAGTGTTTAAGATTAGGTAAAGAAGATCGGAAAAGATTTGGAGATAGCTCGGAGGAGCAGACAAGACCAAGATTGTATCCTACCAATCATAGTTGTGATAGAAGCAACCCAGCTAGGGTCACGATCGTGGCACCCTTATCATGATCATGACAAAAATTAAATAGGACCAAGTCATGATTGTGACTGAAGCCCAAGTTCGAATGTCACGATCATGATAGGGGCAACAACAGATGTGAGGACTGCTTTTGAAGTTTTTTTTAGGGTTATTTCATACATTTGGGCCTAGATAAAACTTAGTCTTTACCCTAAAAATCCTTAGGATTATAAAAGTCAAAAGAATGACCTAATCTAGGGAAGCCTCCATTTGCCACTTTTGGAAAGAACCAAGAAAGAGGAGAGAAGAAGAAGGAGTTGTTGTTACTACTGCCTCTCCCAGTCCACTTCAAATTGTCTTTCTCATTCCATCTTGTTATTTCCTTCATTTGATGTATATGATGGATATGATGATGATTAATTTGTGTTTAAAAATGTTCTAAACTCTTTTGAGATGTGTTCTTGAATCAATATTAATCTGATTGTTTTTTATGTTAATGTGTTGGGTATTGTGAATGTTTGTCATATTTGCATGCTTTGGTAACAAATCAAGAGAGTGAATTGATAGCAAAATGAGTAGGATGGGTAATGAGACTTAACAATCTATTAGATCACACAAACAATCAACTCGGTATTTTATACGAAGAGAGATCTTGTGTGAAGAACCGATTGTCTATTAGAGTACTAAGATCTAATTGAAATGTGGGCTATTTTTGTTAATTGAGGGATTACAAAGTCAGTAATTTGATTCAATTAGGGTTTAATGATTAGAACTCGAGAGAGAATAATCCAACCTTCGATCTTCTATAACCAATAGCAAATTAACTCAAAACTAATTAAGTTAGCATTAGATGATAGGATAAATCCCATTTTCTCATAATTCATTAATCTTCCTTGTGTGAATTATCAATTTTAATTAGTTGCACTCAATTTCAATTTCCTTGCATTAATTTAGGATTTCAAATTTCAATTGATCTATATTCAATTGCTTAATTTTCTGCTCATTTTTATTTTCTTTTTAAGTACACTTTTAGGCCTTACATAAGTTAGGATCTGATTAGTTCACTAATTCCTCGTGGGATCAACACCTCATAACTACGTTTATGACTTGTGCACTGGTAGAATATTAAGGGTTTTATAATACTAAAACTTGCTCAACAATCTGAACCTATCTATTCATACTATAAATCATAATATCCTATTAAATCATATTAACATACAATTAGAATCATATTATCCTAAAATTAACTTTATAAGTCCATATTAATAGTAATCACATCAATAATAGCATTGAAATCAAAAGCATAAACATTTTCACCCTCATCAAGAATTCACTCAATGCACTCCAGTATTTAGGGAGAAAAGTATCAAAACTCTTAATCAATACATAGCAAAACTATTACCATAGGCTTGCAATATTACCATATCTCTACCACTTATGTGTAAACTATAAACAATAATCAAAAGGTCTTTATAAGTTTTTATTGACGCTAGGTATGGTATGTTAGGATATCAAAAAGGGTTAATTTAAAGGAAATTTAATAAAGGAAAATTATAAGACTTGTTTACAAAACACACAGGTCCTTTTAGTACAACTCTAATGACACTGTAAACTTATTCACAATTTTTTATTATACTCATATAATTTTTTAATAATAATTTGAGCTTTCAGTACCACAATTAAAGAAATAATGGACCTTTCAATAATTTCAAGTCTCAAACAAGTAAAGAATGTAAATAACCTTTAAGGTTTAAAATAATAAAAAGGTCTTTAAAGAAAAATAGGGTAAAGGTTAACATGTGGGTTTAATCAATGAAAAAGGTTAATGCTCAACTTGATTATTCCTAAAGGATAAATTATAGGTAAGGTAATTTTCAAAGAAATAGGATAAAATAAGTTGTTGAATCTAGGTGTCTTTATCATGTTAATGCTTCTAATTTAACAATTATGGTCTCAATTATACATGATAACACACATATAAAAGAGATTAAAAACTTTGAAATTTCACTCTTAGGCTCAAAAGCTCACCTAAAAGATAGGTTTATGTGTGTAAATAGTATGTAATTTCATTCAACTTGACTATCTCAATGATTAATAAAAATATGGCTTATGAAAGAAATTTTATTCTAAATCTCATAATTTTATTCAAATCAATATTCAATAATAAAATATAGTAGTAACAGACAAATTTCAACCAACTCAGAATATTAGTTAAGAATCAAGATTATAATAAGCTTAAAGAAAATTGTTGAAAATTCATTAACCCTTACCCCTACACTTAAAGTTGTATATTGTCCCTAATGTACACAATATAAATATATATAATAAGTGAGAAACATTGTGGTGCTTTTTTAAATATGATGATTTTCTAATTTTGGCCCATTCAATAGTAGACTACATCCTTGCAAAATATGAAGAAAAAAGATTAAAAAATTAAGTAAATAAATACAAAATATGAAAATAAAAATAACATAAGATTCAAAATAAAACCTACCCTAATTTATGAATTGCCTCCCATGTAGTGCTTATTTAACATCGATAGCTCGTCGTACCTTATACATTACCCTCATCCTGGGGTCTATAATCAGTGGCTTGCTTCCATCCACTTCTCCACGTAAGGGTTTTGTACCTTGTAAGTAAGCCACCTGTTACAAGATAATCATAAGGACATAATTGATTAGATTAATAACACAAATAAATTCCATTAATGTTGTTTTTAATGACAAACTATTAACAAAATTAAGAATAACAAAACCCCATAAATTGTCAACTAACTCAAATATTTTGTCTTTAAGGAAGTGGGAACCCTTTGTATTTAAGTTCATTACCAATGCCTCATCAACAATTTCCTTACTTGGTTCCTCCATTAGTTCTTCCTCAACTATCTTTGTTCAGTTTTCTTCTTCTTCTTCTTCTTCTTTCTGGACAAAGGTTTCTGTCTCATCTTCTTCAATTACTTCATACCACTTCTCTACTTCCTCTTCTTAGATAGAGGCTTCATCTTTCTCTTCTTTTGGAAGCTCATTTCCACTCATAGGGGTGATTTTCATTCCAAATTCTCTAGGATCTACTTTATTAGGACTAGGCAAACTCTCCTGTGTCTCATTAGATGTTATCTTCGCTAGCTTGTCAATCTAATTCATCATATTTTATATATAAGCCTCTATTTCCTAATGCCTTATGTTTAATTCTTGAATAAACTCAGCCTTCATATCTTTCAGAGCAACATTTACCTTCTTGCCTATTTGAAATGTATTTTTATTCATGAAATCAACCATTGTCTCATCTTTACTCTGAGACATTAGGGAGCTTAGATAATATGAAGTATTATGCTCATCATATGTAGGTGAAGAAAGTCTCTTATCGAATTTATGTTAACTAGTAACTCTCTTGACAAGGCATTTCATTATTTTATCTGTAATACTTCCGTATCACTGCTTTTGTTGTACATATGTAGTTAGAGCATAGTCATTCCATCCATATGCATAAGGGTTGCTCCACTTTGAATTATACATGTTCTCGTATGATGGACCTTAAGGTTGGTTTTACATATTTAGTTGCTCCTACATATCTATTAGTGCCTAACATTCATGATTGTTGTAATTACTCCCATAAATGTCGCAACACGACTTGAACATTTGTTTGAGATTACGAAAACATATAAGGAAACGATTTTTCCTACCATATGGTGATGTTAGAGATTATGAAGACATATTCTAGCTCCCATAAAAGTATTGTATGCTCCATCCATTGTTAGTCATAGCAATGAAGTTAAATCTCAATTCTTAAAATAAACCACCATCATATTGTAAATGTAGAGATGTTCAAAAGATAATTAAATAAAAAGCTAGAAATATAATTATATAAAATAAAATAAAATAAAAATACCTAGAGTAATAGCATGTAGGTGTTCTTAACATCAATGCCCCCAGTATCGACATCAAAAAATTGATTGACTTTTTCTCTGATTGTCAATTATGAATTAACAACAAGTGCAAGACGTAGTTGTAGCTAATACCAGCAAATACTGGTCGTTCTCACAAAAATGATGAATACTAGTAACTACCGTTGTCCTATTATCTAGTCTACAAATTTTGTTTTAATTTTTTAATTAAAGAAAATAAAAATTAAACAAATAAAATAAAATAGTTTGCAATGTTGAAAAAAAAGAAATCACTTAAGAAATGACCTATATTGAGAATTGATGTCTAGGTTTGAAATCCCCCCAGATACCTTAGTTGATTGATCGTTTATTATACAATTGTTTTATAAACTATTGGATCGCGAAATGCTAATAGCTCACTTTTGAGTCTAATAACAACTAATCCTAAGTTTATCAACCAAATTACTTAGGTTAAAGTTTATAGAATTGTTTTATCGATTTAAGAATCCCGCTATTAGGTTTGGCCCTTATCTATAAGATTTATGTCATCCCATCTCATAGGTTACAATGAACTCCTTTAAATTATAGTAGATCTATTCACACATAAGATTTGTCAATCTCTATGTTATGAAATCAAATTATGGACTAATATTTCAGATATGTTAGAACATATACTAAACACATAACTAAATCATAGTATATTAATCTAAATAATTGCATTAATAAAAGTATCAAAGCATGCTATTGTACAAAACTAGGGTTCATCTAACCTAGGCAGTAAAAGAATTTAGTTACATATAATTGAACACAAAATCAAACGTAAATAAAAAATGAATTGAAAACAATGGTTTATAATTCTAAATCTCCATGTTTGTCTCATATCGATTATTCTTGCAAGGTAGAGGTTTGATCTTGTATTCTTTTAGATCTTTTCATTAATTCGTCATGTTTTCCCCTTCTCTATATCAAAATCTCCCCTTGAGTTGCCTCTAAAAGGGGATAATGATCAGATATCCTAGGTAGTTGAATAACCCTAAACTAATGGGGAATTTTGAGTTTACCAATCCTTTATTAAGTTTTTTTCTTATGTGGTATATCCCTCTTGCTTGTTAGACCATGTAAAGAAGTTTCTTTAAAGGACAAAACTACTAGAACAATGTTATTCAAGGAATTTTTGAAATCCTTATCAATATTCCTGGACCTTCAAAACTTTAAAAGAGAACAAAATTCAATTGAAGTCCCCTTATATATTCTAAGGACCATTGATTTTTTTTCATCCAAATATTTAATGTGCTTTTGTAAACAACTTCTCTAAAATGTAAAACTGAAAGTATAAATAAAGGTAATATAGGTTATTTGTTGGAGCAAGAGAGAATGATCCTTCAGATATAAAAATTTCTCAATTAGTTTTAGACTATAAGTTATGATGATTCCCCTCAAATGATGTAAAGCATGGATCGATATGGTCTTTCATTCATTTCCTAAAAACTATAAGCCTTTGTTAAAAACATATTTCTTAACTTTCAATTTCGAATAAGCTAATTAAAAGGGTTTTTCTCCTTAAGGTAATCATTTATGGCATATTGTTCTTTAGATAGTTTAAGCTCCTAGTTTTATAAGTTATAATCATAGTTTAAGAGGGCTTAATAACCCCTTAATTTTTGCTTCCTAAATGATTTTCTTTTGGTGAATTGCATAAATGGGAAATCTCTCATTTCATTCCCTGAATTGTTTGTATCACGAGCTTCTAATAAGATTTGTTCCATAAGGAATTATTCATCCAAATTTTGAGTTATCTATAGGATGGTCTTTCATTAGAAAATTAGGGGTCTTTTGAAGTTTGTGGACCTGAGTGAATAATGAGGGAATAGGAAGGATTAGGAAGAGTAGAGGAAGAGGAATTCTCAAAAGGGGAGGGATCAATAAGAGTAAAATTTGAAAAAGGTTGTAATTGAGAAGAATCCTAAAAGACCAAAGAGCCTATAGAGTATTAAAAATAAGGAGATTGGGATAGGTAGATTTTGGTTCCCAAACCTTAATTTATGGAAATTGATCAAGTTTCCAAAGGTAAGATAGTGATAATTCAATTAGGTTAATTTTAGCTTCTCACCAAATTGAAAAACCTTAAGAGATTTAGGTAGGTTATCTTGTCTATTAAATTCAATGTGAATATTATCTAAGCTAACTCTTCTCATCCCTACAATTTGCTCATCCAATCTTAGAGGTTTACTGTTGGAACCAATAAGGTAACTCAACCACATAGTTGTCCAATACTTTAGGGAATGTTGCTAAAAATACCTACAAAGGAATAAACTTAAGGTATGACATATCTAAAGCATAATTGTTCTCTTTTTTTTAAACATAAGTTTGCCTCTCCAATGCCAAGAACTAAAATCCATAGCCTTAATCATTCCTATTATATCTTTAAATTTGAAGAGGAAGTAATCCTATTTAGTGACAAGTACATGTTCAACACCAAGGTTAGAACTTAAGGCTTCAGCCCAAGTTTTGATGGATAGGGATGGTGTAACACCCCACTCCCGTAAGACTCGGACCCGACATCAATGGTGACATTCGAGTCCGTGCCCCGCGGGGGTGACGTGATACAACACTCAGTCAAATCACAGTATAAAAATTTTCCTTTAATACATACATACACTCACATCACATGTACGCTGCGGAAAACAAAAATTACAAAGTATGACCGGTTAATAAAGGGATGACCACGAGGGTCTTCATATACACACATTACAATATATATATTAAAAATCCCACACTAATGCAGATGCAACTGATCCCGTCCTCTTCTATAACTCTGCGATCACAATACACCCGTTGTCTAACTAGGTATTCTTCTGAGTTCTGTAAAACAATTGCAAATTTTGGGTGAGTTTTTGCAAACTCAATGACTGACCATCATCGATGGTCCGCTCACTCATATACAGAAACAATCGATACATATTTTCACATTCTTGTCTATTGATCTCATTTTTCCAAATCACAAAGTTCTAACTTTATCTCGTCATACACTCTCTCAAAATTTTCCCCATTTACCCATTTACAGAAATCTACATTCATACATCCCATTTTTTTATATACATACGTATTTCACTCGCTCACCATTTATTATCATTTGGTTGTGACTCAGTGCCTAAACTGTCCCATTAAAGGGCTCAATTATATCTGACCCTTATCCAATGCTGGATACAGGGCTCACTATACGTTGAGCCTAGGGCTCTGAATCATTCATGAGCTCGAAGCTCATTTTCGCACGTTGAGCTAAAACTTCTAATCAGTGGCAACTCTGGTCAACAGCTCTAATATTTCTTACAACACTAAGCATATCATAATTTATCATACAATCTATAATTAGATGTACCCCATAACTGTTTTCACACAAGCGTATGGCAATTTGCCTATCATTCAATCAAACATATCAAAATGAATACATCATGTAACACATTTTCAATTTATTCAGTGTTGTGACCAATCGCCTGAACTGTCCCTATAAGGGCGTATTAATCGTTAAGCCATAGGCTCTGGAACTATCCCATGAAGGGCTCATTAACCATTGAGCTTGTAGCTCTGAAACTGTCCCATTTAGGGCTCATTAATCGTTGAGCTTGTAGTTCTGAAACTGTCCCATTAAGGGCTCCTTAATCGTTGAGCTTGTAGCTCTGAAACTGTCCCATTAAGGGCTCATTCATCGTTGAGCTTGTAGCTCTGAAACTGTCCCATTAAGGGCTCATTAATCGTTGAGCTTGTAGCTCTGAAACTGTCCC
>JANTPM010000244.1:22807911-22830174 GCA_025434745.1 Erythroxylum divaricatum
TCCAGCCTTGACTACTTTAGCCATATCTAATACCATCTAGTCATATACCTTCCCAGAATTGATTATTTTATTTCAAAAATTTTGTTTTTTGATAGTAATAATTGATAATATATGATCTAAAGTTGGAATATCTATAATTTTATTGCTTTTCATAGTTAAGGAATTTACTATATTTGATCAAAAATTAGAAAAACAAAAAGGTGCAAAAACTGATTGATTGGAATTTGTAACTATATCATTTTCTTTAGTTATCATTATACAAAGATTTGGTAACCTTTAAGAATTAACTCGACTCTTGGTCTTGATATAAGAACAATAGTCATTGCTATAATGAATTGACTGAGAAACATATCATAAATATAAATAGAAAACTAAACCTTTTACTTCATTTAATTATTGTGATCATATACTTTTGCTCCCAAAAATATAATGTATACTAACCATTCATTTAATTATTGTGATCATATACTTTTGCTCCCAAAAATATAATGTATACTAACCATTATTACATAGGCTAAGATGATAGTTCGTGCCTTTATGATGACACACATTTATTTATCATTTTCTAACATTGTGATTTGCACTTGTAAGTTTGAGTTTTTGGGGTATGTTTGAGTGGTTTTTGTAGTTAAATGAGTTTAGAGAAATGTTAAACAACGATTGCTTACATCTTATTTGTCTAGTTTACTTCTATGGCATCTCATGGTTGATCCAATCTTGTAGTATATGAAACTTAGTTATAAGAAAAGGGTTAAGACAAACATAAATAATGTTTCTTTTTATAAGAGAGGCTAGTCAAATAGATTGTCCAGAGACTAGAGGCTTCGCTCTGCTTCATAATTACTTAAGGGAAATCTTTAGTAGCATTAAAATCCTATTTCTAGAGTTTATTTCAATTGAGCAATTTATTTTTTCCTTTCATGCATTAGTGGTAACAAAAACAAATGAGAGATATTGAAAATATGATTTAAATATTGATGTTTGTTTAGTGAGTATGCATTTCTATTTCAACCAAGCAATTGTCCACCTTTTTCGTATGTGCTCATCTTATACTATTTATTCTGATATTGTTTTTATTCCAAGGTTGTTAATGTAAGCTTAATAAAGTTATTAGAACGAGGAATGAAAGACTATATGGCTTTCTCAACTCCTATCAACTATCCCTTATTTTTTCACAAAAGCTAGAGATGAGATGTTTGTCATGACATATAGCATGTCATACAAATTACATGTGATTACTTGTGAGATCCCACATCTGTTAGAGAGGAGAACGAAGTACGTCTTATAAGGGTACAGATACCTCTCCCTTATAGACGTGTTTTCCATGCCCTAATGCACCAGATCCCATCAAAACTCCGAGGTTAAATCTGCTAGGGTAAGAGTAGTACCAGGATGGGTGACCTCTTGGGAAGTTGTCGAGAAAAGCAAAATTGTGAGGGCTTAGCTGGGCCAAGGCCCAAAGCAGACAATATCTGTGAGCGGATGATCTAGACTGTTACAGTGGTATCAGATTCGGTACCCGAACCATTGTGCCAGTTAAGCTGAGCCCCAAAGAGGGCAGGGCCCTAAGGGAGTAGAGAGTGTGAGATCTCATATCGGTTAAAGAGGGAAACGAAGTACGCCTTATAAGGGTACGGATACCTCTCCCTTACAAGCGCGTTTTTCATGCCCTAACACACCAGATCCCATCAGAACTTTGAGGTTAAATGTGCTAAGGCAAGAGTAGTACTAAGATAGGTGACCTTTTAAGAAGTTCTCGAGAAAAGCAAAATCGTGAGGGCTTGACTGGGCCAAGGTCTAAAGCGAACAATATCTGTGAGCGGGTGATCTAGGCTGTTACAGTGGTATCAGAGCCGGTACCCGAACCATTGTGCCAACTAGGCTAAGCCCCAAAGAGGGTAGGGCCCTAAGAGAGGTGGAGAGTGTGAGATCCCACATTGGTTGGAGAGGAGAACGAAGTACGTCATATAAGGGTACGGATATACCTCTCTTACAGACGTGTTTTCTATGCCCTAACGCACTGGATCCCATAAGAACTACGAATTTAAATGTGCTAGGGCAAGAGTAGTACCAGGATGGGTGACCTCTTGGAAAGTTCTCAGGAAAAGCAAAATCGTAAGGGCTTAACTGGACCAAGGGGCAAAGCGGATAATATCTATAAGCGGGTGATCTGGGCTATTACATTATTACTTGTGGAAAAAAATTATGATCTAAATTAATTTCTTAACAAATTAATTCCAAAGTTCATCCTGTTAGCCATAAAAAAAGCATTCTTTTCCAATCCATAGGAATGACTCTAATGTGAAGAGTTACATGTATTGCAAGGATGTTGTTGAAGGTTTTTAAGTCATTTTCATAAAGGAGAAGTTGACTATGTCTGTAATATTGAGACCAAGAAATAAAGGAGAGTAACTAACGTGCAAAAAGATATATACAAACTTTTTTCCATAGACCTAAAGACAAGCATAAAGCTTGTAGAGAACAAACCATATGATGATTAGAGGTGCTTCCTTGATGATCAAAAGTTGAAGAACTTAGTTTGATTGGAGAGAAATGTTTAGGAGTAGGGATTAAGGATGATCATGGAATGGTATACCCCAAATCTCGAATGTTCTAATGATTTCTTAGTTACACTACTTCTACATCTAAGAATATTAATGACACCTAGTGGCAAGCATTTTGATAGGTCTAAAAAAAATATCCATCTCTTGTTTCATATAATTCTAAGTTGTGTTAATGTTGTTAGTGTGACTTTGAAATTTGAAGATTAAAAAAATCTATGAAATAAGTTAATATAATTAATATATTTTGTATTGATTTTTATCATATAAATTTGACGTAATAATTTTTTAATTATATTAAATATTTTTAATTTTTATTTCCAACAATTAAGAGCATTAATTAATTTAAGAATATAAGTTGATATATTAAAAATAAAATAAAATAAAATAATGCTAATATTAATATCTAATAACATAATAAAAATAAAATAAAAGTTATGATGATGAAACTAAACATATTTTTATTTTCGTTTTTTATTTTACATCTCAATAAAAAAGTTTTATTTTCTAATAAAAAAATAAAACTTAAAAATAAGGAACAAAAAACTATAATTGAAAGTTGAAAATGAAGCCAAATGGCCTTTTAGCATTATCTTCCATATTCTTGCATTATTGATTTCATTGCAAAGAGTACTTTAGAAAAAATAATTACAAGTTTATCATTTTTCTTCTCATAACCATGGAAGGTTGCTTTATGGAGCATTTTAAATTTTATCGAGCAGTAGTATTGCTGCCTTTTAAATTAACTTTAAAAGTATTAAATTATTTTGGTGTCATCCTTTTTTACTAACTATGTGCATTTGTATATGTGTGTGTGTATGTGTATGTGGGGATTTTTAACTCAAGGCAAATGTTAATTAACTACAAAACTGAATTGGACAAAAAAAAATCTAGCTATACTATTTAAACCTTTTCATCATTCCTCATTGTCTAGTTATATTCTATTATGATAAAAGAAAGTATCACTAGGTAGGTAAATCAGACACACACACACACATGCATATGCACACGCGTACACACACGCCCATAATAACAAATAACTTTTTTGTATAAGATAAATTACCATATCACGAACTTAAATTTTGCCTTTATTTATGTAATTATTTATGAGGAGATAGTGCTACTGTAAGATTTTCTAAAAGACTAATTAAGTTTCAACTCTTTTATGATGTAAGTTGTATATTGTTAATGTTTACAAAATCTCACGTAGAGTTTATTCACCAAATTAGAGATCAATTCTATTACACTAATTAGCTTTCTTAATTCATTTAATTTATAAAAATGTTAAATTTGAAAATATGTACTTGACATAAACGTATCATATCATATGTGTAAATAAGTGAAAAGATTAATAGCAATAATTGATAATCTTCTTTTGTATACCTAACATTTTTTAGTAATTTATCATTACGGTTTATATATAACTGACTCATAACTAATTTCAAAAGTAACTAAAATGTTAGCATGTATTTGTATAAAATTAAATTTGAATGACTCTAGTTTTATTCATTATTCAATACAATATGTTATAAATTATAAATGTAAATAAGTTTTGGCATAATCAATCCTAAAATGCCAAACTTTTTGGGATTTTTTTAATTCAGTGTTCAAACTTTTAAAATTTTCAATTGAGTAATTAAAACCTTAACAATTCAGTTTAAAATGCTTGTTTTGTTAGTAATTTGTTGATTTGGCTAACACAATCTTTGTTGTTAGGTGTCTACTTGAAAAAATTCTCTATACTCCAGTCTATTCATGACTATTATTTTTTAGGCAGACGTATACATGTCATGAATAACAAAGATTTCATTAGCCAGATTAGTAAATTATTAACAAAATTAACATTTTCAACTAAACTATTACATTCTTAAAATGTTGGTCACTCAATTGAAAGTTTTAAAAACTTGGATACTGTCAAATTTCATGATTTTTGTAACATAGTACTTAGCAAATTAAAATTTCATAGTGTATAATTTAAAGATCTTTTGTCAGTGTATAACTGGGATAACCTTATATGTTCTCCAAATTTTTAAAAACATAAAACATAATCCAAAAATTAAATTATAAAACCATGAAAAAAAGAGAGAATAATGATGGCCTATATAGAATTCATAATAGCTTGACAATAGAAAAATTAGGAGTGGATGCAACCTTAGTGATCCATTGGTGTTAATCTAGAAGATTTTGACATTATTATTAAGTGATGTATAAATTTGATATTTTAAGATATCTAAGTCCATTTGATTCGCTTATTATTTTTAGGTCTTTCTTTATCAAAGTAATTGTTCTTTCATTAAGCTCTCAAATAATATTTTTAGTATAAGTTTATCTATTATTCTATAAAATTCAAAAGGTGTTTAAAGGAGCTCTTCTACACAATTTCTTAATCCATCATGACACTCATGCGATCATTTTCTTTAATTTTGTAATGCAACTCTCTCTTTAATCTTCTTATTAATTTTGCAAGAAGATGTTGATTGATTTATGACTTTTTATCGATTAATTCAAACATATTTCCTAATGTAACTTTTTTATTATAAAGTTTCTTTTGCTATCATAGCATTACTAGCTTGGAATTTATGATGTTTCTCTTTTAAAATATTAATACGCTACAAATTTTCTTAAACTTAGCTATTTTAATGTATTTAATTAGATTGCATAAAATTAAGGCCAATTTAGTTATTACTAAATTATCAAATATTTTATATACAAGTTGAAACCTATTATATTATGAAGATAATTTAATAAACAACTAAATATGGAATGTTTTAACACATATGTTTGTTCCACTGGATATGCATATATAATATGTATTAAAAATAAATGAAGCCTATTATTTGTTTGTATTTTTAAAAATAAATTATTACAAATTTATATAAATTATCACAAAAACCAATAACATTATCAAGATTTAAAATCCAGAAAACTAGTGAACCCCAAAATTTAGATTATTTAAACAACTGACCTCTCATTTAGCACAATAGACAAAGCATTTTCTAAGATTTGTCTCTATCCATAAAGTTCGCATGACACTTATCAATATGCAAAGACATGTTTATTTCTTGATTCTATCGTATATAAGCAAGTAAAAGAATGAAAATCAAACGAATCAAAAAATTATTCAAAACTTCATATAGAAAGCGTCGTAATGAATAAGCATCTAAGTCGAAGAAACAAGCATCCCATTATTATCTACTATACCAATAGAAAATTTACAATAGGGAAAACCTTAAGGAAAGAAAACTTGACAAAAAAATTTTCAAAAGGATTTAATACGTAAAAGAAGATAATATTTACTTGACATTAAAACTCACATAAAAGACAAAAAATGCGAAAATGGGGTTTCATAATTATGATACACGTGAAATCAAATAAGGATAAACTTAAACCATTTAAAAGCGACTAGAAAAACACAAAAAATAACACAATAAGGAAAAACATACCTAAACAATGTTAAGATATCAGCAGCTTAGTCAAACTGATTTGGATATGAGCAGACTCATTCAACGTTACCTTGATTTCCTTGATGCTATGTATATTTGACTCTTTAATTTTTGGTGTATATTTGATTTGTTGAGATCACATTTTCCCTTAGTTAGCTTAGCATATCTATTGTATTTGGCTATAAAAGCCACAGTATTGTAACTCAAAGACATAACAATTTCTTCTCCTTCTCTACTGCATGCATATGGTATCAAAGCAAACCAATGGCTGAAACACCAAACCAAATCTCTTCCCATCCTACTAATGCTCAACATTCTTTCTCTGTTAAACTAAAACCCACCAATTATCTGGCATGGAAAACACAATTCCAGCCTCTCCTAAACTATCACAATCTAAACCACCTCATTGATGGTTCTTCCCCACCTTCAAAAACAATCAAATCCCCATCTGACCCAACAATTGACATTCCTAATCCTGAATATGCTACTTGGTTCAAACAGGACCAGCTCTTTCATTCCTGGCTTCACTCCTCTCTCTCTGAAAATGTTTTCTCATATATTGTTGGCCTAAACTCCTCTTAAGCTGTCTGGCAAGCTTTAGCACTAGCTTTCGGTTCTATTTCTCAAAACCGTCAACTTCAGATTCATATTGAACTTCAGGAATTCAAGAAAAATGATTTATCAATCTCTGCCTATCTTCAACGTGCCAAGGCACTCAAAGATGAATTACAAGCTGCTGGTCGACCTCTCTCTACGGCAGAATTCAATGTCATCATTTACAGAAATATTGGCATTGAATACCATAGTATTATCACTGCCTTAAACCTTCGTCCTGACCCTGTACCGTTTCATGAGCTTCATGGCCAACTCATTGCTCATGAAATACTTCTCAAAAGCTGCCATGATCCACCTCAAGCCAATATGGCCTCTCGGCAATTCTCCAACAACCCTCTCCCACCATTGCTTCCAACGCCAAGTTCAAATACCAATTGGCAAAAGAACTCAACTTCCAAACCCAAAGGTCCTTGTCAAATATGTGGATACCGAAATCATACTGCAGACAAATGTCGTCGTCGCTACCAACGCCCAAATCAAAATCACAACCAACCTCGTTACCCACCACCAATGGCCAATTACTCTTACAATTGCCCATCACCCTCACCCTATTATCCTTCACCTCCTCCAATGATGAATTACTATCCACTCCCTCCACCATATGCAAACTAGTCCACTGCATTACCTTCCGCAAACCATTGGCACCCGGACATTGCAGCCAATTACCATGTCACGCCTGATATCCAATCCTTGAGCGTTGCTACTGCCTATCAGGGTAATGATCATCTTCATGTTGGAAATGGTGTTGGCTTACCGATTTCTCACACTGGTACGGTTACCATTCCCTCTTCCAATGGTCCCCTTCATTTAAAAAATACCCTTTGTGTTCCTAAAATTGTCAAAAATCTTTTGTCTGTTCAGAAATTCACCACTGACAATTGTTGTTTCTTTGAATTTTGGCCTCACTGTTTTTTTGTTAAGGATCAGGTCACCAAGAAGATTCTTCTGCAGGGTCCAAGTGAAGATGGTATCTATTCTCTTAAACCACCATTGAAGTCCGCCATGACAGCCACTGTTCCTTCGTTTTCCGATTGGCATTCTGCCTTGGGTCATCCACATCGTAGGACTGTGTCCAAAATAATCAAAGATTTCAAGTTACCTTGCTCTAGTTTTCATTTTAATCCTTGCTCTGCTTGCAACTTGGGAAAATTATCTAGACTTTCCTTAGCCTCTATTGAACACAAGAGCACGGGTCCCTTTCAAATAATTCACTCTGATGTTTGGGGCCCTGCTCCTGTCGTGTCTAGTTTAGGTCATAAATATATTCTGCTTTTTATTGACGATTTTACTCGTTTTACTTGGCTATATTTGTTGAAAAATAAAAGTGATGTCTATGCCATGTTTCTTCAATTTCAATCTCTTGTCGAGCGTCAATTTAATTCCAAAATATTAGCTTTTCATTCTGATTGGGGAGGGGAATACCAAAAATTGAATAAATATTTTCAACAAACTGGTATAATTCATAGGATAGCATGTCCTTACACTCATGAACAAAACGGTACCGCAGAGAGAAAAATTCGTCATCTCATTGATACTACTCTTACATTGCTTTCTCATGCTAAATTACCTTTACAATACTGGAACTATGCTGCTGAAAATAGTGTTCAATCTATAAATATAATGCCATCACCAACCCTTCAAAATCATAGTCCGTTCATGTGTTTGTATAAGTCGTCACCAAATTATCTTGCCCAACAACCTTTTGGCTGTACCATCTATCCTTTTCTTAGACCGTATTCTAATCACAAATTTTCATTTAGGTCCATACCATGTATTTACTTAGGAACAAGTCCTTCCCATCATGCTCATCGTTGTCTAGATCCCACGTCCAAGCGTGTTTATCTAGCTAGACATGTCAAGTTTAATTCAAACACATTTCTTGGCTCTCAATTACCTACAGGTATAGTTCCACCTCCACCTACTACACCCTAGCTTTCCATCACAAATCAGATACCGCATCACTTAGGCACTCCAGTTGAATCAGGTACGACTTTATCTAATACACATTTATATGCAGAGTCCAATTCAACGACAAACACCTTGCCAAATCCAAACCATTCACCAACACCTACATCCAACGATAATCCAACTCCTACATCCACTACATCTCCTTCCCCTCCCAACCAAATCGTCCCATATACCAATTCACAAAGTCCACCAGCATTAGACCTTGTAGTCGACCTTTCCTCTCATTTCCCGCCAAACACTCTACCACAGAACCCTATCCGAACTCACACCATGCAGCTTCGACCATCCACTAGACAAAGACAACATGCTTTAATCTGTACAACCAAGCTCGATTTTTTGTCTCATGAGCCTCAGACCTACAATCAAGCTCAGCCTCATCTTCAATGGAGGCAAGCCATGGAAAGTGAAATTAATGCCCTCTTGCAAAATAAAACCTGGCAGTTGGTTCCTCGCCCTCCACATACCAATATTGTGGAAAATAAATGGCTATTTCGTATTAAACAGAAATCCAATGGAGATATTGAGCGCTATAAGGCTCGTTTGGTTGCAAAGGGTTTCTCTCAGCAACCTGGTATTGATTACAATGAGACCTTCAGCCCGGTAGTCAAAGCAACAACAATTCGCACAGTATTGTCTCTTGCTACTGTGTCTAAATGGCCGATTAGGCAGCTGGATATATCAAATGCGTTCTTGCATGGATACCTTGAGGAAGATATATATATGGCTCAGCCACCTGGGTTCATTGACTCCAATCATCCGGATTATGTTTGTAAGTTGCAGAAATCTCTGTATGGGCTCCGACAGGCACCACGTGCTTGGTTTCAACGATTGAGTAATTTTTTGTTACAGATTGGGTTTCAAGCTTCCAAGGCAGACACTTCTTTGTTCATTTACAGGGAGGGTAATATTAAATGCTTCATTTTAATCTATGTTGATGATATTCTGCTTACATGCTCTGATTCTAGCAAGTTAGAATTTTTTCTGCAAGCTTTACAGTCTGCGTTTCCGGTTAGAGACCTTGGCAAGTTACATTATTTTTTGGGCATTGAAGTGCTTCCGACATCCTCTAGAATTGTGCTATCATAACAGAAATATGTCCGTGATTTATTGCATCAATTTAACATGATTGACAGCAAGGCCACCTTGACTCCTATGGCTACCACTCTGCCACTATCTAAGCATGGTGGTGAACTCATGTCTAATGGAGAACAATTTCGACATCTGGTTGGTTCTCTCCAATACGTCACTCTCACTAGACCAGATGTGTCCTTCACAGTTAACAAACTTGCACAATTCATGCATCAACCAACGCAAGATCACTGGATAGCAGCCAAACGTTTGTTACGTTATCTCAACGGTACTGCTTCTATGGGTCTCTTCTTCTCTAATACTTCTCCAATATCTTTGCAATGTTTTTCGGATAGCGACTGGGCTGGCTGCCCTGATGATCGAAAATCAACATCTGGTTATGCAATTTATTTGGGGAATAACTTAATATCATGGTCATCCAAGAAACAGTCCACTGTTGCTCGCTCTTCAACGGAAAGTGAATACCGTTCTATTGCTCATGCTACATCTGAGATTATGTGGCTTTTGTCCTTACTGTCCGAACTTGGGTATCAAGTTTCACCAGCAACCCTGTGGTGTGATAACATTGGGGCGATTTACTTGACATCAAATCCAGTTTTTCATGCTCGAACGAAGCATATTGAACTAGATTTTCATTTTGTGCGAGACCAAGTACAGTGCAAAAAGGTTCAGATTAAATTTATATCAGGCCAAGATCAGATTGCTGACATAATGACCAAACCTTTAGGCTCTCGTCTGTTCTTGCGCCATCGTGACAAGCTTCGTCTTCAGCCTTCTCCGTCTTCAGCTTGAGGGTGCATGTTAAGATATCAACAGCTGAATATGTGCAGACTCTATTACGATATCAGCAACAAATATTTTTCCTGATGTTGTGTATATTTGATTCCTTGATTCTTGGTGTATACTTGATTTGTTGTGATCTTTTTCCCTTATTTTTAGCTTAGCGTATCTGTTGTATTTGGCTATAAAAGCCACAGGATTATAACTAAAGAGACACAAAAAATTCTCTTCTCCTTCTCTGCTGTTCGTACATGGTATCAGAGCAACCAGTGGCTGAACCACCAAACCAAATCTCTTCCCATCCTACTAATGCCCAGCATTCTTTCTCTGTTAAACTAAAACCCACCAATTATCTGGCATGGAAAACCCAATTCCAACCTCTCTTAAACTATCACAATCTAAACCATCTCATTGATGGCTCTTCCCCATCGTCAAAAACAATCAAATCCCCATCTGACCCAACAATTGGCATTCCCAATCCTGAATATGCTACTTGGTTCAAACAGGACCAGCTCTTACATTCGTGGATTCACTCCTCTCTCTCCGAAGATGTTTTCTCATATATTGTTGGGCTAAACTCCTCTCAAGCCGTTTGGCAAGCTTTAGCACAAGCTTTCGGTTCTATTTCTCAAAACCGTCAACTTCAGATTCATATTGAACTTCAGGAATTCAAAAAAAATGATTTATCAATCTCTGCTTATCTTCAACGTGCCAAGGCACTCAAAGATGAATTACAAGCTGCTGGTCGACCTCTCTTTACTGCAGAATTCAATGCCATCATTTACAGAAATATTGGCATTGAATACCATAATATTATCACTGCCTTAAGCCTTCGTCCTGACCCTGTACCGTTTCATGAGCTTCATGGCCAACTCATTGCTCATGAAATACTTCTCAAAAGCTGCCATGATCCACCTCAAGCCAATATGGCCTCTCGGCAATTCTCCAACAACCCTCTCCCACCATTGCTTCCAACGCCAAGTTCAAATACCAATTGGCAAAAGAACTCAACTTCCAAACCCAAAGGTCCTTGTCAAATATGTGGATACCGAAATCATACTGCAGACAAATGTCGTCGTCGCTACCAACGCCCAAATCAAAATCACAACCAACCTCGTTACCCACCACCAATGGCCAATTACTCTTACAATTGCCCATCACCCTCACCCTATTATCCTTCACCTCCTCCAATGATGAATTACTATCCACTCCCTCCACCATATGCAAACTAGTCCACTGCATTACCTTCCGCAAACCATTGGCACCCGGACATTGCAGCCAATTACCATGTCACGCCTGATATCCAATCCTTGAGCGTTGCTACTGCCTATCAGGGTAATGATCATCTTCATGTTGGAAATGGTGTTGGCTTACCGATTTCTCACACTGGTACGGTTACCATTCCCTCTTCCAATGGTCCCCTTCATTTAAAAAATACCCTTTGTGTTCCTAAAATTGTCAAAAATCTTTTGTCTGTTCAGAAATTCACCACTGACAATTGTTGTTTCTTTGAATTTTGGCCTCACTGTTTTTTTGTTAAGGATCAGGTCACCAAGAAGATTCTTCTGCAGGGTCCAAGTGAAGATGGTATCTATTCTCTTAAACCACCATTGAAGTCCGCCATGACAGCCACTGTTCCTTCGTTTTCCGATTGGCATTCTGCCTTGGGTCATCCACATCGTAGGACTGTGTCCAAAATAATCAAAGATTTCAAGTTACCTTGCTCTAGTTTTCATTTTAATCCTTGCTCTGCTTGCAACTTGGGAAAATTATCTAGACTTTCCTTAGCCTCTATTGAACACAAGAGCACGGGTCCCTTTCAAATAATTCACTCTGATGTTTGGGGCCCTGCTCCTGTCGTGTCTAGTTTAGGTCATAAATATATTCTGCTTTTTATTGACGATTTTACTCGTTTTACTTGGCTATATTTGTTGAAAAATAAAAGTGATGTCTATGCCATGTTTCTTCAATTTCAATCTCTTGTCGAGCGTCAATTTAATTCCAAAATATTAGCTTTTCATTCTGATTGGGGAGGGGAATACCAAAAATTGAATAAATATTTTCAACAAACTGGTATAATTCATAGGATAGCATGTCCTTACACTCATGAACAAAACGGTACCGCAGAGAGAAAAATTCGTCATCTCATTGATACTACTCTTACATTGCTTTCTCATGCTAAATTACCTTTACAATACTGGAACTATGCTGCTGAAAATAGTGTTCAATCTATAAATATAATGCCATCACCAACCCTTCAAAATCATAGTCCGTTCATGTGTTTGTATAAGTCGTCACCAAATTATCTTGCCCAACAACCTTTTGGCTGTACCATCTATCCTTTTCTTAGACCGTATTCTAATCACAAATTTTCATTTAGGTCCATACCATGTATTTACTTAGGAACAAGTCCTTCCCATCATGCTCATCGTTGTCTAGATCCCACGTCCAAGCGTGTTTATCTAGCTAGACATGTCAAGTTTAATTCAAACACATTTCTTGGCTCTCAATTACCTACAGGTATAGTTCCACCTCCACCTACTACACCCTAGCTTTCCATCACAAATCAGATACCGCATCACTTAGGCACTCCAGTTGAATCAGGTACGACTTTATCTAATACACATTTATATGCAGAGTCCAATTCAACGACAAACACCTTGCCAAATCCAAACCATTCACCAACACCTACATCCAACGATAATCCAACTCCTACATCCACTACATCTCCTTCCCCTCCCAACCAAATCGTCCCATATACCAATTCACAAAGTCCACCAGCATTAGACCTTGTAGTCGACCTTTCCTCTCATTTCCCGCCAAACACTCTACCACAGAACCCTATCCGAACTCACACCATGCAGCTTCGACCATCCACTAGACAAAGACAACATGCTTTAATCTGTACAACCAAGCTCGATTTTTTGTCTCATGAGCCTCAGACCTACAATCAAGCTCAGCCTCATCTTCAATGGAGGCAAGCCATGGAAAGTGAAATTAATGCCCTCTTGCAAAATAAAACCTGGCAGTTGGTTCCTCGCCCTCCACATACCAATATTGTGGAAAATAAATGGCTATTTCGTATTAAACAGAAATCCAATGGAGATATTGAGCGCTATAAGGCTCGTTTGGTTGCAAAGGGTTTCTCTCAGCAACCTGGTATTGATTACAATGAGACCTTCAGCCCGGTAGTCAAAGCAACAACAATTCGCACAGTATTGTCTCTTGCTACTGTGTCTAAATGGCCGATTAGGCAGCTGGATATATCAAATGCGTTCTTGCATGGATACCTTGAGGAAGATATATATATGGCTCAGCCACCTGGGTTCATTGACTCCAATCATCCGGATTATGTTTGTAAGTTGCAGAAATCTCTGTATGGGCTCCGACAGGCACCACGTGCTTGGTTTCAACGATTGAGTAATTTTTTGTTACAGATTGGGTTTCAAGCTTCCAAGGCAGACACTTCTTTGTTCATTTACAGGGAGGGTAATATTAAATGCTTCATTTTAATCTATGTTGATGATATTCTGCTTACATGCTCTGATTCTAGCAAGTTAGAATTTTTTCTGCAAGCTTTACAGTCTGCGTTTCCGGTTAGAGACCTTGGCAAGTTACATTATTTTTTGGGCATTGAAGTGCTTCCGACATCCTCTAGAATTGTGCTATCATAACAGAAATATGTCCGTGATTTATTGCATCAATTTAACATGATTGACAGCAAGGCCACCTTGACTCCTATGGCTACCACTCTGCCACTATCTAAGCATGGTGGTGAACTCATGTCTAATGGAGAACAATTTCGACATCTGGTTGGTTCTCTCCAATACGTCACTCTCACTAGACCAGATGTGTCCTTCACAGTTAACAAACTTGCACAATTCATGCATCAACCAACGCAAGATCACTGGATAGCAGCCAAACGTTTGTTACGTTATCTCAACGGTACTGCTTCTATGGGTCTCTTCTTCTCTAATACTTCTCCAATATCTTTGCAATGTTTTTCGGATAGCGACTGGGCTGGCTGCCCTGATGATCGAAAATCAACATCTGGTTATGCAATTTATTTGGGGAATAACTTAATATCATGGTCATCCAAGAAACAGTCCACTGTTGCTCGCTCTTCAAAGGAAAGTGAATATCGTTCTATTGCTCATGCTACATCTGAGATTATGTGGCTTTTGTTCTTACTGTCCAAACTTGGGTATCAAGTTTCACCAACAACCCTGTGGTGTGATAACATTGGGGCGATTTATTTGACATCAAATCTAGTTTTTCATACTCAAACGAAGCATATTAAACTAGATTTTCATTTTGTGCGAGACCAAGTATAGTGCAAAAAGGTTCAGATTAAATTTATATCAGGCCAAGATTAGATTGCTGACATAATGACCAAAGCTTTAGGCTCTCGTCTGTTCTTGCGCCATCGTGACAAGCTTCGTCTTCAACCTTCTCCGTCTTCAGCTTGAGGGGGCATGTTAAGATATCAACAGCTGGATATGTGCAGACTTTGTTACGATATTAACTACAGATATTTTCTTGATGCTGTGTATATTTGATTCCTTGATTCTTGGTGTATACCTGATTTGTTGTGATCTTTTTCCCTTACTTTTACCTTAACGTATCTGTTGTATTTGACTATAAAAGCCACAGGATTATAACTAAAATATATACAAAAAATTCTCTTCTCCTTCTCTATTGTTCGTACAGAGTCAACCTTATTATTCATAAGGGCTAGGGTCCTAAGACAGGGAGACCCTATCTCTCTGTACCTTTTCTTACAAGGTATAGAGGCATTTATAAAGCTGACAAGGGAGAACATCAACTTTAACCCCAACTTTAGATGTCACAACAAGTGTAAAACGATGAATCTAGTCTCCCTCGTCTTTGCAAATGATCTATTCTTATTTTCCAGAGCACATGATGCTTCAATAATCATACGATAATATAAAGACATGTCGAGTATGAATATTACCAAATAATCGTACTGTAATATTCATACTTGACATGTCTCTAATTCACCTAGACTCATATGCTTATCGAGCAGCTATATAAAAACTTGAGCATTTTTCTTGATGTATATAAGACTTTAATATGAAAACAAATTCATATTTCTTTGCATGCATGTTTTATACGCCTTTCGTGAACACATTTTATTCTGGTATCTTTCTTAGACCAAAACTTCAATCTTGTAAAGCTCTTTATTCAATTTTTTTTATTGTCTTTAACCACATTTTAAATTTTAATTTATTGTTCGAATCACAAGAATTTAACATTATATATTTATATATAAGTCAATTATATGAGTATTATATTTTTAATAATTTTTTTTATTTCATATAAAAGTGATTCATATCTAGCTCAAAAGTTTAATATATAAACTTATTTTTATATATAAATACTCAATAAATATGTGAAGTAAAAAATTTATAAAAATAAAATCACTCCTCATAAGATGGAGATATAAAAAAGTTAATATGATATTTAAAATTTTTAATTTGATAATTAAACTTCTCACAAACTTTATTCTTACAATGTTTAATAGCATCTAATTCTATAAATTTCAACTATTAAAAATTTATATTTACACATGAGAAATATATTAATTATATAGAAAAATAAAAATAGCAGTAAATTTTTAATTAAATTATAGATTTTCTCTACATAAACCGTCCTTCTTTTAAAATATAAATTTATAAAAAATGAACAAGCAATTTATCCTGTTACATAAACTTACCCACTATAGTCATATGAATAAGCAAATCATTTTTATAAATCTATATTTTAAATTTATAAACATTTGCACATTTTTTCTTTGTTTTCTATTTCTACCTCGTTCATAATTTTTATTTAATATAAAAATGATTCATATCCAGCCTAAAATTTTAATATATAAACATTTTTTAATTAAAATACTGGCTTTATTTCGTACTCGCTTCTCAAGACTAAAAATAAGTATTTGAAGTGAAAATTTATAAAAATAAAATCACTATTCATGAAATGTCGGAGAAGCCTCCTTGCGTGATACTTCCATCATAGTATGTCCCACTGTATGTTAATATCAATTGTGAGCAGTAATTCTCAAGATCATTTTTATGGTTGTCACATGAACGACATGATCTGACGACGCAACCTACGGCAACTCTGTCACCGAACTTGAATTTCTCTACCGTGTCCCCCAGCGTCTGTAACTACTCCCACATTCATACCTGCAACCAAGTTTTGACATGTATGAATTCCAGACAAAAGATGTTACGACACAACATTGTACAAGCTATTTTATTGTTAACAATGTAAAAATGACATGTCGGACTAGGCAAACCTTACAGGTAAGACTTAAGAGCATGCATGCATAAGTTCTTAGAAGTGATCAGAATATGGAAAATACCCAGGGACGATAGGGAATTTGTTAAAACCAAAATCATTATTGGACAAGTGAAGGTCGGAGTGGCATATCCCATAATATAATAACTTAAATTTCATGTCTTTTTCTCTTGTTGCCTTGAAAATTTGGAACAAAGGATAGTTCAACCCGAAGTAAGGAGATTAAGGCAACAATATTCTAACCATTAACTACAATCTATTTGAGCCTACCTCCTGGAGAATTTGAATGGTGACAAGACACCATATTGGTCTTTTGTCTTGTGTGTAACGCGGTACCGACATACATGTATCGCTATTATAGATTTATCTTAAAAAAAAAGCAAGTTGACAACAGCTTGTAAGTAAGCTGTTAGTCGTCGCTACGTAATAGCTTGCCATGCAAGTTGTCACACAGTGGAGGGTATAAAAGACCCTCCCTTCCTCCTCTCTTAATATATATGCACATCAAGTGTACATGAAATGTGTCGTGAGTTTGAGAGTAAATTTTAGAGAGCTATTTTGTGTGAGAGAGTGATCTTGGGACATTTTTAAGAAACATTTTTTTAAAATGGTGTTTGACAAAATAGTGAGGATATTACCGTAAGGATAGTAAATTTGAAAAACACTTTATGTGTGAGTGCCACTATTTTGTTGCATCATTTTTCACTCCCTGTACCTGCTATTTTTGTTAGTGGAAGTTTATTTGAAGTTTGACCAATGGATATAGCTCAAATTAGAGAATGAACCACGTTAAATTTCTATGTGTTATTTCCTTGCTTATTTTACCTGTAAAATTTAATTCGTAATTTTTTCCAACAAGTGACATCAAAAACAAGTTTAGTTCTGTGTCAAAGCATTTCTCATCAAAGATAGAGGTAAAAATAAGCAAGATGATTAGCTTAAATGGCTTCAACTACAACATATGGAAGAATAAGCTGAAAGATATTCTGTTCGTCACAAAAATGCATTTACAGGTGTTTACCATAGCAAAACTCGAAAATAAATCGGATGAGAAGTGGGTGTTTGAGCATGAGCAAGTATGTAGTTTTATTCGGCAATTTGTTGAGGATAATGTGCATAATTATATCTGCAACAAGACTCATGCACGGACAATGTGGAAGAAGCTCGAGCAGTTGTATGCCTAAAAAATCGGTAACAACAAATTATTTCACATGACAAATTTAGTACAGATAAAATATCGAGAAGGTACCTCTATGATAAATCACTTGAATGAATTTCAGGGGATTGCGGATCAATTATTAAGAATGGGCATAAAGTTTGATAATGAAGTGCTTGCCCTTTTCATGCTTACCTCCTTTTCAATCATCAATTATGCAGTTGACGGTATTGTTAACATGGAATTTGTAAAAAGTGGAATTCTGAATGAAGAGATGAGACGGAGGTCACAGAGTTCGGTCTCTTCAACAGACTTAAAAGTTCTAGTCACAGGTTCTAGGGGGAAGAGCAAATCTAGAGGTCCAAATTTTAGAGATAAGAGTAGAGGAAGATCAAATAAATATGCAAACATTGAGTGTCATCATTGTAAAAAGAAGGGTCACATTAAAAGGTTCTACTGGAAGTTCAAAGAAGAAAACAACAAAGGCAAATAAGTCAAGAAAGATGATAACAGTGATGATGAACACGCATCGACGGCTACCACCATTAATGACTTTCACATTGTCCTATATGATAATGATGTGAATAGTGCATCCTGTGAGTTTAACTGAATAGGTGACGGTGGTGCCACTATTCAAGCCACATCTCATAAAGAACTCTTCTCATTATATAGACAAGGAGATTTTGGTGTTCCTAAAATGGGAAATAGTGGTGTAGTCAAAATCACCAAAATAGGTGATATTTACTAGGAGACAGACAATGGCTTGAGACAGCTTCTAAAAGATGTCAGACATATTCCTGATTTTCGCCTAAATCTGATCTCAGTTGGCATACTTAATGAAGAAGGTTTTTACATCACTTTCAAAGCTGGCAAATGGAAACTTACTAAAGCTTCCTTAGTAATCGCCAAAGATAAGAAGTGCTTAAAGTTGTGTGTGATGCAGAAAAATGCCTCCAATGATGTTATGAATCTAATGGACATAGATGGTGCAATTGAATTGTGGCATAAGAGACTTAGTCATATGAATGAGAAGGGGATGACTCAGTCAGTGAAAAAGAGTGCATTATTTGGAGTTGATCAGGTACATTTAAAGAAGTGTGTTGATTGTTTTGCAGGAAAGCAAAATAGAGCTGCTTTTAAAAGTTCCCTCCCTTCTAGAATGAAGAGTGTGTTTGATTTGATACACTCAGATCCATATAGGCCAATGACAAATTCACTAGGCAGTGCTCAATACTTTGCGAATTTCATTGATGACCATTCTAGGAAGATGTAGGTATACATCTTGAAGACTAAAGATAAAGTGCTAGATGTTTTTAAGCAATTCCATGCCTCAGTTGAAAGACAAACTGGGAAGAAGTTGAAATACATTCAAACAGACAATGTGGAGAGTACACTGGACCATTTGATGTCTATTGCAAAGAGCATGGTATTCGACATTAGACTACTCCTCCTAAGACACCGTAGTTGAATGGTTTAGCTGAGAGGATGAATAGGATTTTGATGGAGAGAGTTAGATGCCTACTCTCACATAGAAAGTTGCCAAAGACATTTTAGATTGAGGCTCTATTGACAACAGTTCATGTATTAAATCACTCACCATGCATCCCTTTACAATTTGATATTTTAGAGAAAGTATGGTCAAGAAAGAATGTTTCCTATGATCATAAATGCAAAGCTTATGTCTATATCGGTAAAGATGAGAGATCTAAGCTTGACGTTAAGACTTGCTAGTCTATATTTATTGGATATAGAGAAGATCTATAACATCCCATTATCCCATATTAAGGGTTAAAACCCTAGAATAGTGTATATGAGAGATTATTGAGAAGGTAGAAAGTGCATTTCATACTCATGCATAATATAGCATATACACAAGTGAATATTCATTGATAGTCATTATACAAAATAGGAGACAAAGTATTTATGAGAGTATTGCCTTGGCGAGGAGTATTGAGATTCAGTAAAAAGGGCAAGTTAAGCCCTAGATATATTGGTCCTTGTGAGATCATTGAGAGGATAGGATCATTGGCATACAAGTTAGCTTTACCGAATGAGATGTCTCAATTACACAATGAATTTCATGTGAGTATGTTCAAAAGGTACCGATTCGATCCAATGCATGTGTTACCAGCTCAAGAGATTGAAATAGCTAGTAATTTGAGTTATGTTGAGGAGCCGATCAAGATAGTGGGTTATTAGATAAAACAGCTGAGAAATCGAGTAATTCCATTAGTGAAAGTCCTTTGGAATAATCACTTAAGTGATGAAGCAACTTGGAAAACAGAGGAATATATGAAGAGGCAATACTCCTACCTGTTCAAACAATCAGGTAAGAATTTTGAGGATAAAATTTCTTAAGAAATGAAAAATTGTAACATCACGTTATCCCATGTTAAGGGTTAAAATCCTAGAATAGTGTATAAGAGAGATTATTGAGAAGTTAGAAAGTGTATTTCATACTCATGCATAATATAGCATACACACACGTGAATATTGATTTTACACATTAAAATGAGTGTACATACATTCATTGACATTTTTTGGGTATAATTAATTTATAAATGTAATTATATTTAGAATTGTGATTATATGTGTTAAAAATTGATTTGGTGATTATAATTGCTGATCTAGAATTTTTGCTGAAATTTAGAAATTTTCTAAAATTTTGGGTATTTTTGGACTAGAAAAAATATTAAGTAGCAAGAAAATTGGTAAATGGTAGTAGAAATAAGAGTCAAATGAAAATAAAATTTTTTATAAATGGCATTGGGATTTAATGATATATGTCATAGCAAATTGAGAGAGAATTGGAGTTGATTGGACTAGTTAAATACGAGAACCTAGTTTAAACCCATAGAAAATGAACATGTGGCAAGTGACACATGTCTTTATCTCACGATTATTTTTGGAAGACCAAGTTAATTGTTTTGTTCTTGCTTTCTTCTTCTTTGTGACTTTCTTCATCTTCTTCAAGCTTCTTCATGAATTTCCTCGCCAACCTTTACCAACGTTAAGAGAGCACCTTGTTATTTTCTTCATTTGCCATAAGAAAACCTAAACCTCCCGACCTCCATGATGATGGACATAGGTTGCGTGAGAAGTTAGGGCTTCTTGGTGTTTTTGAAAAACTTGAAATTTTAACAAGTAACATGTTAATTCTCATGAGCAGTATAAAATGAAACAAATATGGTGATTACTTGATATTACACGATCATGAGAATAGTGGTCATTATACATATGCATTGTGGATGAAGAATGAGAATATTGATGTCTTGTTTTTGTGTTTATGATGATTAATATTTCATGAGTTGTTGTAAAGATGAGTTTAAAATAGAAAGATCGTTGAAAACGGTGTAGGAAAAAGTGCAGAGAAATTTAATAGGTAATGGATGTTCTATGTTCTATTTTTGGTATTATGATCAAACATAGAGTATGAATTGTTTGTGATTGAAATTGAGCTAAAATGGAAGTAGGAGTGAAGAGGAAATAATGATGATATAAGTTAAAAATGATAGACTAAACAAAAGAGATGAATTAGAATGAAATTGGTGATGAAGTGTGTTGGAGTATGCTAGATGAGAATCTTCACTAAACATGTATCTGTATTTTAGCCATGTCTTGACTTTTAGACATAAAAATGGGATGATTTTTTATTTAGATTAAACTAGAGACATATGGATACAATTTTCATGAAGAAACTAAATTTAAATTCTATCTTTAAGAGTTTCAAAGTTTGACTTAAAGTTCAATACTGGGTGCAGTTGTAGTTTAAGAATAGTTGATAGTTTTTGGGGTATGACTTTTACAATACTAAACCAAATTATGTGAAATTAGTTTCATTAGAAACTTAATACTTATGGAAACAATTGTTTAGAGAGTGTGTTACCTAAATCCTTCTTTTTCCTTGTCAAAATGGCTATGCAAAATTGATCATTAGGTAGTGCATGATCGTACATAGGCAAGATCGTGACAGAAAGGAATAACTCGCAATAGTGCACGATCGTGCACAAGCATGATCATGACAGAGTAACCCTCAAAGAAGATGCATGATCCTGCACAAGTATGATCGTGATAGAGAGGAGGTATCTGGAAGTGTACGATCGTGCACTGTAAGGAACCAACTGGAATTGTATGATCGTGCAAAGCGTGATAGTGATAGTGAAGGTGCAGTCATTTTTGACAGTTTTTGTAACATCCCGTTCCCATACTAAAGGTTAGAACCTTAAAATTTGGTACAAGTGAGATCAAAGAGAGATTTAGAAAATGCATTTCATGCTCATGCATAATGTCAGCATACACACATGTGAATTTGATTATTGCACACATT
>JANTPM010000244.1:22830274-22846056 GCA_025434745.1 Erythroxylum divaricatum
ACTCTTTTGTTTTATTAATAATAAATATTTTCATTACAAAACTGTAACTGAAGAAGATAAAGTTACATGTAAATGCATTTGCTTTCTAGGGCATTATATTTACATAACTCTAACAACAAGAGCAAGCGTCCCTTTCAAATAATTCACTCTGATGTTTACGCCCCTGCTCCTGTTGTGTCTAGTTTAGGTCATAAATATGTTCTGCTATTTATTGATGATTTCACTCATTTTACTTGGCTACATTTGTTGAAAAATAAAAGTGATGTATATGCCATATTTCTTCAATTTCAATCTCTTGTAGAGCGTCAATTTAATTAAAAATATTAGCTTTTCATTCTTATTGGGGAGGAGAATACCAAAAATTGAATAAATATTTTCAGTAGACTGGTATAATTCATAGGATAGCAAGTCTTTACACTTACAAACAAAACGTGCCACAGAAAGAAAAATTCGTTATGTCATTGATACTACTCTTACATTGCTTTTTCATGCTAAATTACCTTTAAAATATTGGAACTATGCTGCTGAAAATAGTGTTCAATCTATAAATATAATGCCGTAACCAACCCTTCAAAATCATAATCGGTTTATGTGTTTGTATAAGTCTTCACCAAATTATCTTGCCCAATAACCTTTTGGTTGTACCATCTATCCATTTCTTAGAACGTATTCTAATCACAAATTTTCATTCAAGTCCATACTGTATATTTACTTAGGAATAAGTCTTTCCCATCATGCTCATCATTTTCTAGATCCTACGGCAAAGTGTGTTTATCTAGCTAGACATATCAAGTTTGATTCAAACATATTTCTTAGTTCTCAATTATCTACAGATAAAATTTCGCCTCCACCTACAACACCCTGGCTTTCCATCACAAATCAGATACTGCATCACTTGGGCACTCTAGTTGAATCAGGTACGAATTTATCTAATACAAATTTATATGTAGAGTCCAATTCAACAACAAACACCTTACCAAATCCAAACCATTCACCTGCACCTACATCCAAAAATATTCAGACTCCTACATCTAATACTTCTTCTTCCCCTCACAACCAAATCATCCCATATATCAATCCATAAAATCCACCAGTATTAGACCTTGTAGTCGACCTTTCCTCTCACTTTTCGCCAATTACTCAACCATAAAACCCCATCTGAACTCCCAATGCAACTTCAACCATCCACTAGACAAAGACGGCTTACTTTAATATGTACAACCAAGCTTGATTTTTTATCTCATTAACCTCAGACCTGTAATTAAGCTCACCTCATCTTCAATGGAGGCAGGCCATGGAAAATGAAATTAATGCCCTCTTGCAAAATAAAACATGGCAGTTGGTTCCTCGCCCTTCAAATACCAACATTGTGGAAAATAAGTGACTATTTCGTATTAAACGGAAAGCTAATGGAGATATTGAGCATTATAAGGCTTCAATGGTTGCAAAGGGTTTCTCTCAGCAACCTGGAATTGATTACAATGGGACCTTCAGCCCGGTAGTCAAAGCAACAACAATTTGCACAGTATTGTCTCTTGTTATTGTGTTTGAATGGCCGATTAGGCAACTGGATATATCCAATGTGTTCTTTCATGGACATCTTGAGGAGGATATATATATGGTTCAGCCACCTGGGTTTATTGATTCCATTCATCCAGATTATGTTTGTAAGTTACAGAAGTCTCTGTATGGGCTTCGGCAGGCACCACATGCATGGTTTCAATGAGTGAGTAATTTTTTGTTACAGATTGAGTTTTAAGCTTCCAAGGTAGACACTTCTTTGTTCATTTACAGGGAGGGTAATATTCAATGCTTCATTTTAATATATGTTGATGATATTTTGCTTACATGCTCTGATTCTAGCAAGATGGAATTTTTTTTCTACAAGCTTTATAATCTGCGTTTCCGGTTAGAGACCTTGGCAAGTTGCATTATTTTTTAGGCATTGAAGTGCTTCCGACATCCTCTGGAATTGTGCTATTATAGTAGAAATATGTGCGTGATTTGTTGCATCAGTTTAACATAAATGATAGCAAGGCAACCTTGACTCCTGTGGCTGCAACTCCGCCACTACCTAAGCATGGTGGTGAACTCATGTCTAATGGAGAAAATTTCGGTACCTGGTTGGTTCTCTTCAATATGTTACTCTCACTAGACCAAATGTGTCCTTCATAGTTAACAAACTTGCGCAATTCATACATCAACCAACTGAAGATCACTGGATAGTAGCCAAACGTTTGATGCGTTATCTCAACGGTACTGTTTCTATGGGTCTCTTCTTCTCATATACTTCTCCAATATCTATACGATATTTTCAGATAGCAATTGGGTTGACTGCCTTGATGATCGAAAATCAACATTTGGTTATGCAATTTATTTGGGGAATAACTTAATTTTATGGTCATCCAAGAAACAGTCTACTGTTGCTCGCTCTTCAACGGAAAGTGAATACCGTTCTATTGCTCATGCTACCTCTAAGATTATGTGACTTTTGTCCTTGTTGTCCGAACTTGGGTATCAAGTTTCACCAGCAACCCTATGGTGTGATTACATTGGGGCAATTTACTTGACATCAAATCCAGTTTTTCATGTTCGACCGAAGCATATTGAACTAGATTTTCATTTTGTGAGAGACCAAGTACAACACAAAAAGGTTCAGATTAAATTTATATTAGGCCAAGATCAGACCGCTGACATAATGACCAAACCTTTAGGTTCTCGCCTGTTTTTGTGCCATTGTGACAAGCTTCGTCTTCTGCCTTCTTTGTCTTCAACTTGAGGGGGCATGTTAAGATATCAGCAGCTTAGTCAAACTAATCTGAATATGTGTAGACTCATTCAACGTTACCTTGATTTCTTTGATGCTGTGTATATTTGACTCTTTGATTTTTGGTGTATATTTGATTTGTTGAGATCACATTTTCCTTAAGCTTAGCTTAGCATATCTATTGTACTTGACTATAAAAGCCACATTATTGTAACTCAAACACATAACGATTTCTCCTCCTGCTCAACTGCATGCACAAATAAAACAAAGTTAATGGTGATTTTGGAATAACAAAAAATTTGGTCACTATGAAAGATGATTTATTTTAGATTAAATATAAAAGTTATTTTCGGTCCAAATTGATGTCTCTACCAAATATTAAATAAGTGTCTAGTTGTCAAATTGAAAATATGCTTCATTAGCTACTTCAACTAATAACTAATGGAAATAATATTATAATATGTATTTTATAACTTTAAATACTTTTTATCTTTCGACACATATGTTCATCTTGCTGTTAAAGCTAAAATTGAAGGCAACAGAACCCTGACCCCTATTCTCGAGCCTCATATGGTTACTGGGCCTCACCAAAATACAAATTGGATGTGTCTACTGTCTGTGAACCCACCATCGAAGTGAAGCTATTTCAACGACGACGTTTTATGTTCTCCAGACAAAAATGTGAAACGCCCTAACACTTGTTAACTGCTCCCCTCTGTTGCTCTGCTCCGTCCCTCTTTCGCTGGTGTTCTCTTATCAGCGGTATGTGCTCAATTTTATGATTATTTAGGACAACTCTAAAACCCTAACGCTAACCCTAAATTTTTGTTTCCTGGATATCATCAGATTCAAAGACCTCCGACCATGGCTCCAAACCTCGCATGTCGCATGTACGAAGCGAAATATCCGGAAGTAGACATGGCAGTGATGATCCAAGTGAAGAACATCGCTGACATGGGTGCTTACGTGTCACTACTAGAGTACAACAACATTGAAGGTATGATTTTGTTCTCGGAGCTCTCTCGCCGTCGGATTCGCAGCGTCAGCAGTCTGATAAAGGTGGGTCGGATTGAACCCGTTATGGTGCTTCGTGTTGATAAGGAGAAAGGATACATTGATTTGAGCAAGAGGAGAGTTAGCGAAGAGGATATTCAAGCTTGTGAGGAAAGGTACAATAAGAGCAAGCTTGTCCATTCTATCATGCGACATGTCGCTGAGACTTTGGGCATCGATTTGGAGGTAATCTGGATTTCCGTACTTTGCTAGCTTAATTCACATGCTCTAGGTTTTCAAGGAATAATTTTTACCGGAATTTACCCTTGGTGGAGCTGCGTTTGTAAACTATGCACTCTCATTTCGACGTATTAAGTTGCAATTTTGAGTTCAAATTTAGGGTTTCGGAGAAGAGTTTGCAATTTATCGTTCTTGGTCTGTTTGGTTTGAATTTTCATGCTGGACCAATTGAATCTACTCGGCCTGCTTTGAACTTGTATCTTTACTTAAAACTATGATCTATATCCTTGTACCATGATGTTACTGGTGATTGTACCACGGTCTCATAAGTCATATTAGACCAACTAGTTGAAGGGCTAAAAGGCTGATCAACATTATCATGTCATGTTATTTGTATTATGAGCCTTGCTTTTCTATCGCATCATGCATTCTTTAGTACAGCAGTTGAACTTTTAGAAGTTTTCAGTATCCGTCAATGTGTGTGAAAGGTTCTTCGATGTAGTCCGAAAGGTTCTTAGATGTAATCTGATTACTTATTCAACTTTATTCTTGATAACAGGATCTGTACATCCATATTGGCTGGCCTTTGTACCGTAAATATGGCCATGCCTTTGAGGTGACGACTTTAGTGGTTCATGATATTTTTGCATTATTATGAGTGTTATCCAGGCCTAATTCAACTCATTTCCAGGCATTCAAAGTCATTGTTAATGACCCTGATTCAGTTTTGAGTTCACTGAATCGTGAAGTTAAAGAAATTGGCCCAGATGGACAGGAGGTATCCTGTATGATTTTTTTACTGGATGTCCCCAAGGGGACAGCTGTGGTTTCCTTGATTAACTGTTATTTCAACTCTTGTTCTATTTACGGTTTTACGTTAATGTGCAGGTAACAAAAGTGGTTCCTGCTGTAACGGAGGAAATCAAAGAGGCATTAGTAAAGAATATTAAGAGAAGAATGACCCCACAACCAGTGAAGCTGCGAGCTGATATAGAAATGATGTGTTTTGAATATGATGGTGTTCTTCACCTTAAGGTTTGATTCAATTCATATCTTTGCATCTTAATTTCTTTCTTTGTTTTACTCTTCGGTTGATGTGTCTAAACAATGCATGTGATTTGCAAAGGAGGTACCAAATTGCTTATTTATATTCAGAGACTTACTCTTTGAATCTTCAGGATGTGATGAGGAAGGCCGAGGCTGCAGGCAATGATGATTGCCCGGTGAAAATAAAGTATGTTGCTGCTCCGCATTATGTTCTTACTGCCCAAACTCTGGATAAGGTTGGTAATTTTTTATCGCATACTTATTTTAAATATAAGTCATTGTTGCCCAATAACAAGGTGCATGAGAAATGATTAACATTCCTGGAGACAAATACTGAGAGTATCATGCAGCAGTTGACCTGTAGGGTTGTAGTCCAAAGCTGAACTACTTTTTGTTAGATTCACTCTAATCAGAAAAGACCAGCTTAATTGACCTATCTTTGATGGCCCAGATAAATTAACTTTTTGCTGTACTTGGTTACCTTTTTTTATTGGATTTTTTTCCCCTAAGAATAAGATTTTCCCTGCACTAGCTTCTTGGTGGTTAGGCTGAATCTTGTGTTTGGCACAGATTCTGGTCTTAATGCTTATCCTTTTGTTCTTTGGGGTCTAAGTCTAGCGGGTTTAGAGTGTTGCTGTTGACCTTTTAGGAGGTAATTACAAGGCTATACCATTTCTCAGCCAATGGCTCCTAACTTTCAAACAAAAATGTTGTTTGTCATTGTTTTGTACAGGAGCAAGGGATAGCAATTCTGAACAACGCAATTGCTGCATGCACTGAAACAATAATTAAGCACAAGGGGAAACTTACAGTGAAGGAGGCTCCTAGAGCAGTGAGTGTTGCGTTTAACCTCTTGTATCAATGTTTTGATTGTTAAGATTGGTATTGAGTCATTTATCCAAAATGGTTTCCCAATGAGCTACTACTAACTTGAGAGGTGGTCTTTTGTTCAAATAAAGTCACTTTGGGTCCTTTGCTTCTAGTACGTATTGGTTGACTTGGTTCTTAATTCAGGTGAGTGAACGAGATGATCAACTGCTGGCAGAGCACATGGCTAAGCTACGCAATGATAACGAGGAAGTTAGCGGTGATGAAGATAGCGAGGAAGAGGAAGACACTGGAATGGGAGACATTGACGTGGAAAATTCTCCAGGCTTATTGGAGACAAGAGCTTAGCATCAGCTTTTTCCTCTTATGGTGTATGGCTTTTGCAATTTTCTTTTAATCGGCTGTTCTTGTCCATCATATGCGTCTAATTTACATTGTTGTGGTTATCTTTTCTTGGATTCTTCAAAAAGACCCGGAGGTAAAGTTTCAGTTTACACTTAATAGATTTTTGGTTAGTCTTTTAACATGCATAATAATGCCCAAGTTGTTTAGGCGTGACAAGGAGACTTAACCTAGTTCTTTACTATGAAGGGCAACTGTCTACTTCCTATCTTTTAACTTTCTTGGTAGTTGGTATGTTGTGTAAAATCCCTCATTGACATCATATGACTGTCAACTTGATAGTGGACGGGCTTGGCTCTGCCGCCTTCATTTGGTAAGTGTTTGCTGACAATATTTTCTATATGGTTCAAGGCCCACACTGTGTGAGATTATCTTAACGACGCTCAAGAACATAACTTGGTTAGTGCAACCGGTCCATCATGAGGGAGGATCATTTGATAATATAGCTTTGAATGCCAACACATATCACAGAATTTAATCCAATTAGAACATCACAGACACAGTACATGATTAATCTAATCTCGAGATAAGATTTAAACTTTTCGAAAATTAAAGTGATTTTAAACAAATCTTTTTCTGTTAAATTATCATTATTTGTAATAATATCAATAATTTCTTCAAACGAATATGTGCCATGCATGGATAAAAAATTTGTTAGATATTGCTAAATTTTTCTCGATATCACACGAGAAAACTGAACTATTTATCCTCTCTTTTTGCCATATATGGAGGGTGAGATAAATCATTTCAATTATTCTAACCAAAAATTTTATAGACTGCTCAATAAAGAAGATATATTAAAATTAAATTATATTTATTACTAATCATTAAATTTGTTTTCTTTTATTTACTTAGAAAAATTAAAAATTTAATAAAATTATTCAGTAAAATTAAATTATTTATAATTAATTTTAATTAATTAAATATATATAATACAACAAGAAAAGGTGAAATGCAAGATTTGGCATAATTTCTCTGGTAGAGAGATTGTTTATGATAGATCTACGGGTACAAAGTATGAAAGTAATAATAATAAAAAATATTAATAAATATGTATAACTAAATATATAAAAATATGTGTTACAATATCTAAAAAACATGGTAAAAATTAACAACACAAAATAGAATATGTAAATAAATACATAAATTAAGACAAAAAGACACTAAGTACAGGAATGAATCACATAAGCTATTATAATAATGTGAATAGACTAAGTAAAAAATTACTTCATCAAAATATTAAGGCTACCAACGAAACGGATGCCTCCTGAAAGGAAAAAATTTAAAGGACTTGAGAAAAAGACAACAGACCTCTCTACCATGTATTAAAAATTAATATATTCATAATTCTTATTAAAAATTAATATATTAAATAACTAAAAAATATACATTTAATTAATAATAAATTAAATTATAAAAACCAGAAAAATTACTTTTTATAGTTTTCGTAATTTAAGAAAACTGAATAAAAAAACTAAAACTAAAAATAGAAATAAAAAATTCAAATAAATAGATTTTAAAACAAAAACAGAAACTAAAATTAAAAATAGAAACAGGCCCTTAGTAATTGTAACATCTACATCTGAAAACCAGAAAATATAGCAACATCTTTACTTTTACAGTTTACTCTGCCGTAACCCAATAGACCATAACCAGCTTCCCGTTAAAAATGGACGAAAAGAAGGGAAAAAGAGAGAAGACTTTGAAGGTTTGCTCGTTCTTCAAAAGAAGTCCCAAGAAATCAACTGCAAGGCTTTATAGAAAACCAGCCTAACATGACAGAGAAAAGGACCTAATTACATCTCCATCAAATAACTTGATGGTGTAGTAAATAACTGTAGAACACCGTTAAAGGCAAAAACTACTTGGTATTTCATATTATTCTCTGTTTGCAAGTCACAAAATTCCGGATAGGCTGACTTCCAAGCCTATATCCAAAAATACATTTGGAACAAAAAATGACGGCTGTCCAGTAATTTAGTATTTTCTGGAACAAAACACTCACCTGCCTTGCCGGTCCAAGGTATCATTAATCAATTGATGCGTAGGCCCTGTTCTATGATGGAGTAGAGAAGCTGAGCCGGAAACCGGTTGCCCCTCTGTCATGGTCAAATTTCTTCAGCATGTAGCAATAGTTCAGCTGGAAAGAAAACCAATTTAATTAGTATGAAAGTGCAGGTCTTGGTAAAACCAATTTAATTAGTCTGAAAGTGCAGGTCTTGGTCTTGCTAGGATAACTGTTCAAATGAAAAACATGATACTGAAGAAATAAACATCTTATGGAGAAACACTCCCGTGAAGAACAAACTCCAGATTGTTGTTACATAATGATTGAAGGCAACCAACATTTGTTGCAAGAAAATTGTTACAGTTGTCGAGACAAACTAGAGGTTCTCACTTGTTAGTATCAAAATTGGGTACAAAAGAACACATTACTGACCTCCAGCCGGAACAAATTGGTAGGAACAACGATTCCAAGTCCAATGGAGCTCCTAAATGAATCCACAAACTTCTTCGAAGAGAAATTTCGAAATGCATTTTCTGTTAATTTCTCAACATTTCCAGCAGATGCAAAAAAGTGTCCATGGATTCCTTTCGCTTGTAACCATTTCAATGGAAAATCAAAAGAAAAATCTGCAAATGCAGTAACAGCAAGGTCCCCTCCAAGATAATCCCTTCCAGGCTCACTATTTCCATCAGATGGATTATTTCGCAATTGCCTTCGAGGCTCAGTAGGACCCAGTCCCCTAGTTTTAAAGCCCCATAATGTTGTTGGGCCTCCCAATGTACAAACTGGAGATACATTACCACCCAAGAAGAACCTCTCTGGCAATGGAGAAGTCATGTCCAAGAATCCAGGTCCCCATGGAAAAACAATACCAGCAGATAGTCCTATGTTTAGTGCAGAATGGTAAAATCCCAGAGGTATGGCATAATGAAGATCAAACTCCTGTTTTTAATATTAGAAAGCGGAAGCTTCATAAGATGGTAAATGCATATCGAAGGCAAAAGGAACAAACAACAATCTAATAGTCAATCTCGTAACTAAAGATTAGTAGAATTCAAGCTCACAACCAAAATAATTCATTCAATAAATCAGAATACTCTAATTAGAAGTATAACCTATCCTTAGTCTGGAAAACTTGTTGCAACACATTACTAGTATGTTTCCTAATTTACCATAATTCAGCATGTTCTGTGCCAACATCGTGAAAATGAGGCTTCAAAGGGGAAAAATAAAAAGGGGAGGATCCACTCGAAGAACCTAGAATAAGTCAAGTAACAGTTGTTACAAAGAAGGATCAAACATGAATACAATGCTATACTATATCGAATTGAAAGCTTTAAGTATATCCTAAGAAGACAGTCAAGTGAGTCTTGTAACCATATAATATAACTGAGACCAATTTTAGAATGCATTAACGGTCGAAAAGTTCATAGAACAAGTACAAGCAAACCAACAAATCACGTTTGAGAGAGTTTAAACCTGACGCAAAAAACGCAAGCTCCGGCTATCAGGTGCAAGGCCACCAATTTGAGTCGTTGAAACAAAAGCATATCCACGAACTGGCCTTAGAGGTGAATTTCTCCTATCAATCTTAAACGTATATTTCAAAGATGAAAGTAAACCATGACCAAGCTGCCTTCTCACTGAATTGGAAGCCATTTGTGATGGATCAGTTAAGGTACGCCAAGCAAGATTATACATCAAGTCATGATTCCTGGCTGAGAATAAGCCCAGAGAGAGACCCAATGACCGTTCTTTGAAAGAAGAAAACTTTTGCCAGTCTTGGGATAGCAGAAACATTCTTGCAGCAACAGGATTCACAAATCCTCTGAATCCTGGCAGGGAGACACCAGCACTTACCTCTGCCATATGGTCACCACCATATGCGACAGATCCATCCCAAATATCCCCATACCCAAATAGGTTTTTTAACTTCAGTAAACCTTCAATCGTTGAGGATGAAGCCTACAAAAGCACTCTGATATTAAAAATAACACGATACGTCTGGCATGCTATTGTCAATTAATATATCCTTAGTATAGCAAATGGACAATTATCGGCGACTAAAGTTTACCAATGAAGACCGTATTAAGTCAACTCAAAGAGTAAGAGCAGCTGGATATCACGCTGAACATGCCGTCCCCAATATAGTTTTTTTCCCCTGAAAGTTACATTCTCCAATATACTTGATCTTAAAGGCACGGGTATTTATCAAAATTAGCATTTAAATCAAATGTGTTTCCTGTAACAACTCAGTTCATCTTCATTCTTATCTCCTACATCTCCAGATACGTAAGCAAAACATTATGGATATAACCGCGGAGCAAGATCACTTATTTTGAAAATTAACCACAAATTGAATGGATAAACCAATGTCATTGAGACCCAACAGACATAATTTTGAAGCACCACATTCCATCTGAAACAAACAACATTTAATTCCCATTACGAGCCACTTTTCCGTTGACCAAACATCACATTAACTTTTCAACTACTATATCAACAAAATACATCATACCTCGCCTCGTGTATAAGCACCGATTTCACCGGAAAGCGGATTAGTAGTCTCCACAACCTCAACGATGACATTCGCGGTCTCAGAAAGTTCCGGTGGGCCGGCATCCAGCGTGATTTTAACCGAATCAAAAATATCAAGCGCTTGCAACCTGAAGTTCACTGCTTTCGAAGCTTGGAGCAACTCTTGAACAGAAGAAGCCTCTTTAAGTAACGCCGTTACGGCTTCCAGTAACGAGTCCTTGGTCCTGGTGTTCCCTCTGATTATCACGTCATGGACGCGAATTGGAACTGTTTCCGTTTGAATCCGACGGAAGAGATTCTCCAGCTTTGACCGCTCTACCGAGGCTTGGGCCTTGCTCGGTTCGGGTATTTGGAGCTCTTCGTCGAGTTCTTCTTCTTCGTCGAGTTCTTCTTCACCATTGTTAGGGTTGTCTTGATCCAGGTCGGGTGTTGTCATTGTGTGTGAGAGCGTGAGAAAGCGGGTGAGTGCGGCGAGAGAGATGTTTGTGAGTGTATTGAAGTGAGATCCTTATGGTTTGCTGCATAATTTGCTTCGAGAGGCTTTTCTTTTTCTTCAAAATTAATTTTTTTTAATTTAAATTATTCTTATTACATATTCAAGATAGTTTTTGATTGAGGGAAACATGATAAATATTTAATATATTAAGTATAAATACAATTAAAAATCATTTATGAAATTTAAATTTTTAAAAATTAATTAAATAATAACATAATATTTATTATGTTAAAATTAATTAAATAATAACATAATATTTATTGATAAATATAAATAAAATTACTTGATTAATTTAACTTAACTTTTGTTTATCATCAAATAATAAAAGTAAGGCAGGATTAATATTAAAAAATAAATAAAGTTTTATTTCTACTTAGAAAACACGGCGCCGTGTGCTAGTGAGCAGATTTACTGCCGAGAACATAAGCTGAGGGGACAAGAGGCCCATTGTTGTGATCCGACAACCCCAAACCCAAAAATTGAAGCCTACAAATTTGAAAGCGCCCAGACGCGCTTCCACCAATGTCTCTGCTGTTTTCATTTCACTTGCTTCTGTTCATCTAAGCGTAAATGGAAACCAACTCAATCCACAACCATCTCCTCTCTTCTCTAATCTCCGACATAAAATCCTATTCGGGAAACGACCCTCTTCTCCCATGGCTACGGTACATACCTCCCATCTTTCTCTCTCTCTCGCCCTTTATATGCTTACATGTTAATATTTGCTGCGAGTTTGCTCCTTTTGTAATTGGATTTACTTGCAGAGGGATTAAGAAGATGAAGGAGTCTCTACCTTCTAATCTATTGAAGGAAAAGATGCCTCGGTTTCTTCAGAAATGTACTCAGACTTTTTACTCTGATCGCCGATACAGAAACGACTTGCGCTACCTTCGTGTCTGGTTACATCTGGTTATCAACACAACGCCATTCTTTTTTCTTTACTTCTTTTGGGTCTCTGAGATCGTTGGCTTGTTCAATTCTCTGTAATTTATGAACCTTGCTAAGGAAATGAGTGATTCTTTTCGATACTGAACCTGTAATGTCCGTTTTTCCTATATTAGTTCCCTTCTTTGTGACCTAAGCAGAACAATTAAGCTGAGATATTAATAGGCTGAAGTATATTGTAGTTGATAAGCATTCTCAGCAACCAATGTTACAATCCGATGAAATTGGTTCAGTAATTTGTAGAACTGAATAAAAGAGAGAGTTGCAGGTCAGTGATTTAGTTTCAGAGACGAGTATGATTCATGGTGAAAGTAACTACAAAAATTTTATTTGTTTACATTGGGGAAATTCTTGTCAGCCGAGGTTTGCTTCAATGAAATTTGTTCTGAATTTACTTTTTGGATGAGATTGATCAGATGGACTATGTGGATGAGCCAAAAGCATTGTTGAGAACCATGGAAATGAATCACATAGGGAAGAAGCGAGCATTGTTCTACCAAGCATATGCTCTTTACTATGAGAAGATGAAGATATTTGATGAGGCTGAGAAGATGTACCATTTAGGGGTGAAAAAGTAAGTTCGTTATGAAATTAACAAGTTTGTTAGATGTTAGCAAATGTTATTGGGATTTATTCTTTATTGTTCTCAGTGGTATGAAATGATTTCTTCATTTACTAAATTTAAGCTATATTCTCTACCAACCTTGGCATAGCCTTGCCGAGCCTGTTGATGAACTGCAGAAGTCGTATGAACAGTTTCTTCACCGCATGGAGAGATACAGAAACAAGAAAATCCAGGTAGATCTTTCATTGACTTTGCCTGTTACGTTTGTTTCCACTTCTAATGTACGACTATACATGAAAATGACCTCAGCGGCAAGAAAGAACCGGTGGAAAACCCACTTTTTCTGCAAAAAACAAAGAGAACAATGCATATAGCATGGAGACTACGTCTAAAAAGGATTCTAGCTATCATAATGTAAAGAGGCTAGAGGAATCAAACCAGGTGGCTGTTTTAGAAAATTCATGTTTATACATCTCTAGGCAGCAAGGGGGTCAAGAAAAAGAATCAAAAGAACCCAAGATGTCGTGCGGTGATGACACAGTGGTGGTGAAGTTTGTAGATACTGCTATAGTTGGGAAGTCTGTGGCAGAAGATGCCTGCCACCATGGACTTGTGGACCCTACCATTAATATGAAGGAAGCCATGAATGACATCAATAACATGTTTCGAGAGCCTTTGGAGATTGCTCCTGTTAGTAGAAGGTCGAACAGAAGGGAGTCAAAAATGGAAAAAGATTTGAATAATGGTTTCCATATCTTCTCGGATGAGAACTTGGAGATCAAATCTGAATTATTGCATCAAAAAGAAGATAAGGTGGCTACTGGGATGCAATATTGCAAGACTTTCCAGGAGCCATTGCAAATATTTGTTGATGATAAAGAAGTTTGTGACTACGGAGAAAGAACTGACAACGATGTCAAATTAGAGTATGATGCAGCTCAAAATCTGGTGGAGTGGTCTCACTCATCTGCTTTAGATTTAAATGGGTTTGTGTTCCCATGTCCAAAAGATGAGGATTCAGAGAGTTCACCTCGATTGAAGATAAGGGAGGATACGGTAGTTCACAGATTTGTTGGAACTACTATATCAGATGAACCAGTGGTGGAAAATGTTTGCCACCATGGTTTAGTAGACCCGACAATCAACTTGAAGGAGGCCATGGATGACATAAACAATATGTTTGGAGAGCCAATAGATTATGTACAGACCAAGAGATCCAAAAAACAGGATAAAACACCAGCTAGGAAACAAGGTTTTAGTGGGTTTTCAATACTTCCTGATGATGATGCGGAACACAAACAAGAAGAAGTTCAACCACCAGAAAAGTCTGGAAGAAGAGACAAAGATCTGTTTGAGCCAACAGTTTTTACCAAAGAAGCCATGGATGAGATAAATAAAATGTTTGGAATGCCATTGGACTTTTAGGAACAACTGATGGTTGTCTAGACAGAGTTTCAACTAGCAGTTGGATTGCCAATATTGTTAGTTTGAACTTTTGCTTAATCAGGCCTATGTAACATAGTTTTGAAATATTGAAATGAACGGGATCTTTGTGGTCCTACCCCACTGAATGGATTGAATGTGAAATTATCATGTGAATGTTTTTTTAAATCTTCTTATATTCTTTTACATTGAGCTTGTCTCTGTTATCTATTTCTCTCGGAGATACTGAAATATAGAGAAGGGTTAGAGAGGGAGCAGCTAAAACTCTTGACACTTCATTTATTTAAAGACAGCACAACTGCCAACATCGTCTTAGACAACAACCATAGTAGGAAAGACAAGGAACAAAACTACAAAGAAGATGTTTCAAAATTCAATGGCACGGCATTTAGACTTGAGTTTCAGGGGGGCAATAAGCTGGTCGGAAAGCCAAAGGGCCAGCAGCATAGATCACTGCTTCATAGTAGCTTCCCCGAAGGATCTTGTTCTCATAACGAAGTGGAGCACCGTCAAGTCCATAGTTAATATTGGTGAGGAGGCTGCAATTGGCAATAGGGGACGAAACAGGCTTCACATAGCAGGATTGGAGGGGATGGTCCAGAAGGTTATTGCTAAACTTGTAGCCATCAAGTTGTGCGTAGAAGTAGCCTTTCGTATCAGTTTCAAATGCCTTGTAGTAAGTCACCTGCTTCTGGTAATTTTTGCAAATGACACTAACTTTGGCCGATGGGATTGGCTCAGCATCAGTCAAAGACCATGATCCATAATGCTCGCAGCTTTGGCAATACACCATACCTTCAACGACAGCATCCACTTTCATCTCTGCTGGTTCGACTGAGTTACTTTCGTAGGCTGATGCACAAAGGAAAGTGACACAGACGAGCAGGAGAGAGCATATGGTAATTGTGAGCTGGCTGCGTTCCATATTTTGTTTGAAACCTGAGAACAAGCGCTTAAAGGTGGGTTTCCGGGCCATTTGGAAAGTTCGCTGTTTATATACACCGCTGTTCGCTGTTATTGACAGATATCAGTGTTTTCTGGTTCTCAATGACGTGGGTACTACTACTATGTTCATAAACTTCAATCATTTGCCAGTTGTCTGTCTTTGTCCAAGGATTTACCTGAACGTGAAGGCCACCCTCGTTATTTTATAGCAAATAGAACCTGTAGATGCAGAACGTTAACATAAGCTTGAGTCAACGGACTTCTTACTGTAAAATCTTGATAAATGAATATTCGATAAATTAATAATATCGATTAAATAATAATTTTTTCCGGTTTTGACTTAGACCAATAGGATAAAATAATAACCTCGCAAAATGCATAAGATAATAATTTTAAAAAAAATCCTTGAGGCCCATTAAAAATATAAAATAATAATTCATTAAATAAGTATAAAAATTACATATGTAATTCATAAAATAAAGCACTTTCTAAACAATTTTTATTTCAAATTTTATGCTTTCCTAAAATATGAATCTATAGTCAATTGATTCTTCTTTTCATGCGA
>JANTPM010000244.1:22905994-22916404 GCA_025434745.1 Erythroxylum divaricatum
GCTTAATGTTGAAAAAAAACAAAAAAACCCCCCCCCCCCCCCCCCAGCCAAAAGAGTCATGCCAAGAAAACCTAAAATAACTAAGAGGAGAGGAGTAAATGAGCCTATTAAGTTGAAAAATCCTAATAAATTGGCTCAAAATGTTTAAGTACAAAAATGTAGAAAATGTGGCAATTCTGGCCATAATGCCAAAAAATGTAAGAATCAAGGCTCATCCCAACTTGCTCAGGAATCTTAATAAGTATGAAACATTCTTTGATTATTACGTATTGCTTCATATATCTAATGATCATTTATGACATTTTTTTATTCATATTTATTAGGTCATCCCCGAGGTCTCTTCATAAGCTGAACATATTATTGTATCAAGTCAACAAAGCAATATTTTGAGTATATGACCATTACTAACATTATTGATTACTTTCATAAATGATATTGTTAACGAAATGTATGTTTTTAGGTTAGTACCTCTTCGCATAGTTGTAAACATAAGTTTGGAGAAGTTTATCCACATCCATTCAAAATTTCTTTTTAACCAAGAGGTCTAAGATTTAAAGGACAACCTAGCATAACTTTTCAATAGTTATAAACTGAAGCAATGAGAAGGACAACATCAATGAATCAACTAGTATATGATCAACCTTTTCAGTCATGTGCAAATGATGGGAGCAATGTGGTTGATTTGTAAACTTTACAATAATGTTGTTTATATGTTATTGGAACTTTAGTTAATGCATCCTTAAGAAATTCTTTTGTATATGGATGGATAGATCCAATCACTTTTATATATAAACGCACTATGATATAATCACTTTATTGATATAATCACTTTTATATATATTGTTCCAGTTATTGATTATTATATAATCACTTTTGTACATTTTTGCTCTAATTGTTTATTATGATATAACCACTTTTGGCATCATTAAGGTAACGTCATGGATAACAAAACAATAAAGACAAAACACAATGCATAATATACTACAACTTAGTACAAATGAGGATTTTTTATTTTTCAAAATTCAAAATTTAAACAAAAAGGTACAAATTAGTTCTAGTTGCCCACAATAAACCATATTATAACACTCAACATAAGTACAAAAAAACCTATTACGATAATCAATGCAACAAATTTAAACTCATTTTTCTCTTTTGTCAACAAAATAATGTCTTCTTTCATTAATTTTATTTGCTCCTCAATTTCTAATGTTAAACGTGATTCAATTGCGGTTTGTTGAGCCTCCTTCTTCAGCGTATCTACTTCTTTCTTCAGCTTATGAATACTTCAATAGTTCTCTCGTTAAATTTGTTATCACTTAAAAATTGACACCTTACAACCTAAAAGATAATTAATAATTAATAAGAAAAACATTAAACATATATACAAAAAGTTTTACCTTATCAAAACATAAACTTACAAGATATTTAGAGCATCTATAAAATCTTCTTCCTAGGTTATTATCACTGTATGAAGTTTTTAAAGGTGCTCTTAAACCATACTAACAAACCAGATAATCATTACTTAAATTTAGGGTCGTGTTAGCTGAAGACATTAAGTTCATATCTTTGGTTAATCACTGCAAAAATATATTAATACTCTTAGTTCTCCTAATCAAACAACTAAGCTTGAAACATGAATTTACAGGATAGAAAAGGAGTTATTAACCTATTCAACATGTTCATTGAATTGAAAAGGTAATACATAATTTCCCTTTTCTTTATAAAAATCATTGATGGCTAGGGCAATGGTTTATGTCCATGTAGGTTAGACATGCACACAGTAACTCAACATGTTACTCCACCACCACCACTAAAAGCAGTAGCCTACCTCATGTCCTTTACATTAAGACCCTTATAGTACACTCATTTAGTGTGAAAAATACATATCATATAACTTATAATAAAACCTAAATTTTCACCATGAAGGAGCTCACAGAACCTCCTTATTTAACCTTCCCAATTTAACTAGTTTTTGAGAGACATAACTCAAACAATAAATGGTGCGCTTTATAAGTTTCTAAAAATTGAAAGGTAAATTCCAAACTACATTCAAAAGCAACCCAATTCTATGAATACACAATCATTAAAATTTTGAATAAAAGGTAGAACATAATCAATTATAAAGATGATACTCTACAATATCTGGGCAACATATCATTTACCAGACTGGAATTCAAAAGAGCCAATTAGATCATGTGCATACCACCAAAGAAAGAAACAAGGATACAACTTTATGATTTTGTTACATTTCATTATTCTCATCTCATCTATGACATTCTTTAATTTGATTCAAATAGAAAATTCATGAGGGGATTTCCTCCAGCTATAAACAGTAAAAGTATCATCACATTAGAGTAATAAGAAATTGGGAGGAAAGGAACCCATGATTCACATGCACAACAAAGAAGTGAAATGTTTAGCACAATTGACTTAGAGAATCTTTATACAATCAAAGAATGCATTTCAACCATGATCTTATCTCTAGATATAGATTTAAAATGCATGAAATATATGCCATTTAATATGTCAAAGACTTTGTCATATAGATTGGGTTAGCAGTATCATGTGATATAATTGCTATGGCATGTCTAACAAGGCTAAAATTTTACCACCAAAAGAAACAATTACACTTGATTTAGCTTATCCGTACAACAAATTGAAATTGTTCTTTTAGCTCACTACTTGTTGAGTCAACAATGGCACTTCACCAGTGAACACCTTTGATGAAGCTGTATTGACTCCAGGCATTTCTGGAGAAATATATACCACATACACATACAAAATATAGTATAGTATTAATGCTCATTTTAAAAAGTGGTTTTCACACCGTCAAATAACAAGATATTTGAAATGTGGTATCCACACCATCAGTATAGTGTTAATGCAAGACACATGATCATTTTCAAAAGTGTAACCAATCTAACACTACTTCGTCGACAAATGCAACGCGACAATATATTCACATTCAAAATGAAATTAAAAATACAACAGATGAGGGTATAAAGAACTTTGGTGTTACAATATGTCAGAGCTGCACTCAAATAGAGAAAATGGAACAAATGATGAAGATACAATGGATGTTATCTTTGATTCACCGTGACGGTGGCATTGATCCTCAATTCTTAGGAGGTGGTGGACGATGTGGTTTTAATGGCAAATATGTAGGTTTGGGTGGCGATACAAGATTAGAGATACATGAACAACATTCGACGTCTAAATTAGGGATTGTTGTTCGCTAAAGAAGAAGAGAAAGGATGTTATACATTAAGGATTTAGCAAAATTAGGGATTGAGGAAAGAAGAATAGAAGAACAGAAGAACACTGCATTTGTTCGCTCTTCAAAACGTTGTGTTTGTTGGTTCTTCAAAACGTTGCGTTTGTTGATTCTTCAAAACATTGCATCTCCTGCTTCATTCGTTTGCAATATGTTTAATATGTTGCGTGTTGTTGAAACAATGCATCATCTCCTGCTTCATTCATTTGCAATATGTATAATATGTTGTGTGTTGTGGATACACTGCATCTTGTTGAAATGCTACATCTGCTAAACGTTGTATCCTGACACCAAACGACAAGATCTTTTGAAACATTGTCGTTTTTATATTATGGGAACCACTTCCATTTTTAAAAATTTCCATTTCAATTATTGAGAGTCCCACTATAACAAAATAAATAAAAAAGCCACGTAAGAAAATGTTAGCACTTAACTGATACATCAAACTTTGTTATTAATTCCATCAAACTAAGAGTTGTTTCGAACATTTGTCAAACGTTAGAATTCATTCATAACATTGTGCAAATGTTAAGAGTCATTTTGAACGCATTGAAACATTAAGGGTTAAAGCAGATTTCAATGAGAACGTTGGGGCTAAAATGCTCTTTTGGCCTTATTTATAAAGAGTTCAGACTTTGCATTATAGTAATATTCTTAATGTCTAGAAAATATTTAACTAAGAAAAGGAAAACAAGTATCTTAATATGATTAAATACATTAGGTATTAGAACAAATGCATAGGGCGTGACAAAAAAAAGGAATTTGAAGTATAAAAAAATGAATGTATCAGAGTATTTGAGGATAATAAAAAGTTATAATAGCAAAATTAATAACTAATACATTAATTGGTTTAGGATATATATAATTTTGATATGAATAGGGAAATTTATTGTAAACTTTACTTGGTTTAACATTGGAAATCTCTAGACTATGATGAGCTGTAAAAAGGTGGCTTTGACTTCGTCAAAATTTCAATTCAAATTGACTTTTTATTCTTTTGCTAGTTGGCAATCTTAAGTTGCCAACTATTGCCATCAAAGAGGCCAACCAACATATCACCTATAAATATGGCCATTTCGCCATTACATATATATATGTTAATAGAAGAAAGTTAAGTGTGTACAAGCTAGCATACAAAAGGGCTTAATTAGTTTGCTTCAACAAACTAACTCATAATGGATTTTGCAATTATTGAGTTTGCATTTGTAATATTTGTGCTTTTCTTTCAATAAAATAGGGAGTGCTTGTTTAAGTTTTAAGATTTTAATAACATATTACCTCCTAATCTTACGTTGGCACTTATATAAAAAACCTCCTATATACATACATATATATATATGAATACGTAGGAGAAATAATTACAGAACACCTTGAATTTGCTTCTAACCTTACCGCACGGTCCTTGGAGAATCCTTGTATATGGCCTTCACTGGGTTGGAATTGTAAGAAAAAGTTGATTTGGTCTACCACCGCTTGTCTAAAAGGTCAAAAGAAGGCTCTGAAGGGTGGGAGATACAGTAAGTGCCGGAAAGAACAATCAATATCTGCTGTATTCACTGTAGAATTGAAGAAAACAGAAACATTTTCCACCCCATATGATATGATACACGAGTTATGTACAAACATCTCTGCCTCATGATTATGCTCCTAAATTGTTAGTCCCTCATTACCAACTGGGGAGAATTGTAGCTGTAACTAGTAATCTGTTCTTCCTACTTTAACTACCGTCAGTGGACATAATCTCAAGTTCTGCCCACCAAAGAGGAGAGAGTTTTGGCATAGCTGCATCAGGTGTTATTTTTGTTATCTCCCTCAACCTTGCACTGACTTCACTCATTGAAGGTCTTCGTTCTGGAATGGGGTGCACACAAGATTTGATAACTTCCCCAATACTCTCTAGTTTCTCCTCTTCTAAAGAGGCTAGAGTTGGGTCTACTATTTCTCCAAGGGTTTGGTCACCTCTCAAGTAGTCTGATGCCCAGTTTTCTAGTGAGGTATTATCCACAGAGTATGGAACCCTGCCTGTAACCATTTCAAACAGCAATACACCAAAACAGTAAATATTGCTTTCTGTACTTGTCAATGACGTGTGTGACAGTTTCTTCCTAGATACTTCCATCTGAGTTGCAGTCATCCAATTACAAAAGCTTAAGTCAGATATTTTGGCAGCATAATCTTCTGTGAGACGGACGGCGGAAGAATTTAGGTTGTTATGGGTAATCGGAGGGTTGAACTGATGCATATGCTCAAGACAGTAAGCCATGCCCATTGCAATTCTGAGCCGCATTCCCCAGTCCAAGTGCTCAGATTCTTTAACTGCAAATATACCAGAAATCAGCAAATAAAAGGTGACTGCCAGTACAAGTACAAATAACAAGCAAACAAAAACTTCACCGGGTTACATTTATGGGAAAAAAAGAACAAATAGTTAACCTAAATGACCTGACAGCAGATTTTTATGGTAACCTCAAGGTCTTGTGTCAAAGTAAAAAACATATTCAAGTGTATATTTTCACCTCAAAAGAAAATCCACATAAATCTTATTTGGCTGAGACACAAATCCGTAACAATCTATGAAGGTATTATATTCTGGAGTCAAAGATAATCATGTCTCAATTCAGAATTTAGTTGTACTTCTCCAGAAACTCTGTCTCCATTCGTCCATCAAAGTTCAGTTCAGTATACATGTGCTGAAAGATGCCACGAGTGTACAATATACTCACAGTGTAAATGCTCAAATAGTGTCCCACTCGGAGCATATTCAAAAACCATCATTCTGGTGAAGGGCTCCTCTTCCTCGCAGTAGCCAAGAAGGTTGACAAAATTCTTATGGTTCACTTTAGACAATGTCTCGATCTGAAGAACCATAGAGGGAGAGAGCATTAGAAAAGTCAAATACATCACCAAGCTTTAAATTCACCAGGATGTTCACCAAAATTACCTTCTTCCTAAACTGAAGTTCCAAATTGTTTGACCAATCTTTGGCAGATTTAACTTCAACCGATGCCACAGCTATTTCAACTCCGCTGGACAAGGTCCCTTTGTACAGTGTACCGATTGGAGAAGAACCAATAACGTTACTAAAATCTTCACAAGCTGCATCAAGCTCAGATCTTTTAAGCTTTGGTACTCCTGAAACAGAAAAACTCGCATAAAATCACAAGGTAGAGCAACATCAAAACATGTAATCTTAAAAGGGGATAAAAGAAGGGAACAAAGAAGGAAACTCTAATAATCAAATCTTCTTTAATCGAGTATAAAAAGTGCCACACACATATTAAAATCAGGATTTCATGCTACATTTCATTTTCATAATAGCAATCAAGAGTCCAATATTACAAATGGAAAGGAATATTTAGCTAACATATTCACAACTTAAATGGTTCCAGATAATGTAATGAAAAACAGCGTTGCTGCATCAGGTTTCTGGTCCACACGTACAGGTACGTAAACAATATACATAATTCTCTACGAAGAATTACCTGTTACAAATGCTCTCTGAAGCTGCCCACTCAACCCTGTGGCCCAAGGTTTCACTGTGGCTTTACTTGATTTACATACATATATCGTGATGACCGAGATAAGAAGAAATAAAGTCCCCATTACGGCTCCAACAACTATCAGAACTTTTGGAGAACTTTTACTCGAGGAGGGCGGCCCTAAGGGTGCTGCGGAGGGTGATTTAGAATCATTTACAGATGGGGAGGATTCATTTGGATTGTGTGGAGTTGGTGCACTAGAAACACCTCCAGCTGGAGCATCCACTGGGGGCACCCCCCTAGTCACAATTGGTGTTGACCGAAGGAATGGTGATTTCGATAATCTGTACCTGGAAAAAGCACCAATTGACGCTGGTGGTTCATTTGCAGAAGAGGTGACAGTCGCTTTCAGTTGTCGCGTTTGAATTCCTTTTCCAGATTTTGCTACATTCCTATCAAACAATAGATGAAACAAGATCATTTAGTAGAGTAAAAAAAAATAATTAGAGAACAAAGAACAAATTAATCAAAATCTCAAAAAGAGCAAATAAAGAAGTAATAACACGATAACTTTCAATATCTTAAGAAATCCCATCTTAAAATACAGTTTAGGCTTAATATATTCAAGTTGAGGGTGGAAACATACTGCATAATGAATCTTTTATCATTAGATGAGCCTTTGTCTGCATCATAAAGCCGGTTTTCATCTACTTGATGTTCAAAAATCGTCTGAAGTTCAGGTGATAAGCTACCCAGAAGCCCGTTGTTGTCCAAGAGACTGCAATACAAGTAGGAAGTTACACTGATAGAAGGAAAACATGATGAATAAAGTTTGGTAGCAACGTCCACTTACAGGAATGCCATAGGGAGATTACTGCTAAGGTCGGGTGGGAGTGGCCCACTGAAGTTATTGTATCCAAAATCTAGCACCTTCAACTTCTTCAGCTTTCCAAACCCTTGAGGTATTGTGCCAGTAAAAGAATTGTTCCGGAGAATGCTACATTCAAAATTGAAGGGACAATTGCTAAGAAGAGAACAAAGCATTTGAAAGTATTGGAGAACTCAAACAACTAGAACCAATTTGCACCTACATAGACTTTACATGAACAAGGTTACTGAGCTGAGGTCCAAGTGTTCCTCCAAGACAGAGATCTTTTAAGTTCCTGCACGTGAGATCCATTTTTCTATGAGTTAGCAAGAGGAAGCGTCATTAAAAGGAATGTCAGTGGCACCGGAGAGAAAAAAGAAAGATTTCCAGAAATTTAGTTTAAAATTACAGATGATTCCAAAACCCACCGGCGAGGTGTTATTTTACAAATTTCAGGAGGTAAAAGAAATTGGATTATGGGAGCACAATTGTATCCAATTTACTAATTTACACATGTCAACCTTCATCGCCTGAAATGGGTCTCCAAAAGTACTTGGTGGATTTTAAGTAAGCAAAAAGGAAAGAAAGAGAATTAACTTCTAACAATACCTACTATAGTTCTGCGAAGTGCGAACCTTTTAGTGTCAACCAAAGAAAAGATTTTGTTCTCTCTAGTTGAGCGGAACATACAAAATAGAAACTTACAGAACTAAGACGTGGCCATCAGAGCACTCAACGCCAAACCACGAACACGGATCAATCACTCCAACAACTTCCTTCCAGTCCGTCAACGCACCGTATGGGTCAGTTACAACTCGTTCTCTCAACTTCAGCAACGCCAAACCTGCGGTCCAGAAAACCCGTCGTTCTTTAAACCCCTAACTTTTTTCTGAGAAACAAACAAAAAGAACCCCAGAAGCCACCAAGGACTTACCTTCATCATTCAGCGACGTACAGAAGATCAAGTTCTGGTAAAGCAAGAAAGGAAGTAAAACCCCCAATCTACTGAATTCCCACTTCTTCTCCATGATTTCCCCAGTCAAAATAGAATAAAACAACAGAACAGAAGCTTTGAAGCTTACAGCGGACCTCCCAGAATTTGAGCTGCAGAGAATTGCCAATCTAAGATTTTCTTCAGACCAATCAGAATGGAACTCCCAGGTAAATTAGTAGTAAGATGAAGAAGAAGAAGAGGAGGAGAAGAAGAAAAGAAACCGTTCAAAAACTGTGTTCACGCTCACGGAAAAAATGAAAATTCTCCATGAGAAAAGACGCGTCATTGGACAATTGTAGTCCAATCCTTCTGGGGATTTTCTTTTACCCACCGTGAAAAACATGGAATAATATGTGTGTGGGTCTCCGGCCCTATTTTTGAATCACATTTTCTTTATATTTTAAAATAAAACATACTCTAATTATCTGAAATTTAATTAGAGAAAGAAAAAGGTTGAGGCGGTAGAAAGATGAGACTAAACTTTGACAGGTTTGGAGAAGAGGAGGAGCCGGCTAGAGACGACTACCATAGCAGCTGAGTCTACGAGGGAAGCTAGCTGTAAATTGTAGACAGTGATAGGACATAGGAATCGATATCTCTTGACGACGAATACTAGTCATCTGAATCCACTTGGCATGTAGCTTATTGGCGTAAGGTTACTTTTTTATTTCAATATCATCATTGTACTGTATTATTTGGACTTGAGAAACAAATGACATGGACGTTATATTTAATGTTATTGCATCTAACTATTAATTTTGGTTGTTGGCTTTTAGGTTGTTTCCATCGGAGCTTATCTCCAACCCATGAAAGTTGAAACAGAAATGGTTTATTCGTTTTTGGAAGACTACAATGAATATTCTTCTCTATCAACCCCTCATTCCGGCAATTTATTATATGATTATGGTTATTCTGAACACATTTTCTATAAAGTGAAAAGCTTATTCTTAAAATGAAATGTTTTGTTTATACAAAATTCATATAAAGATGTTACAAAATGCAGAAAACGACAGTCGTCATATATAACAAATGGGATTTCATCCATTTCATCTAAGATAGATTGTAGTATTGAGCCTTTGACATTAGATGATCTTAACAACACGATATAATTGACTCAAGTTTGAATCTTAGGAATAGAAAAATCTGTTTAATCAGCATTTTATCTCTTATGGATTAATCAAGTGCGAGTAAATATTAGTCTGAGAGTGACTGATTTTAAGACGTCTTCTTATGAGTTGAGACCTTCCTAAAATACCTCGTGGACTTAAACAAAAAATGAAGGTGGGTTTTCCAATTAAGACAGAAAGATTAGTGTCGGGTTTTAAAATCAGGTTAAACGGTTCGTATACTGTAGACGTCAAATTCTTCTTCACGTATAGGCAACTTCTATAAATCTAGAACATTGAACTACAAGTCCCCTAATGTTACAAGGCATGCATCAAAAATAGGTGGTTGAGAGATAAGTAGGAGTGGCCTGAGTGGTCAAAGCTCCTCACTTAAGGATCTCCCTTTTAGGAGATCTTGAGTTCGAGTCATGACAACAAAAGAGAAATAGGCTTTATTCCTATTGATGATCCTCTAGCCCCCTAGGCACAGCTCCTTGATCAGATCAATTACGGACGTTTCGCTTCCAGCGGCAGTGTAAGAGTTGGAGCTACTAGGAAACCTGGGGTTGATGGGAACCTGATGCTGAGCAAAGAGGAGGCCAGTGATCAATCATCAGCTGAACAATCAAGTATGTGAAGACTCCTTGTGCGCAGACGTGTACAGGCGACGTAGGAACCTGAGGGATCTT
>JANTPM010000244.1:22924630-22941162 GCA_025434745.1 Erythroxylum divaricatum
GTTTTGTTTATCTTGTATATGCTCTCTTTTTGTTATACATCAAAATCATTTCTATGTAAAGTCATTCTGACTTAACATTATAATCATAAGGCATGATGGAGAGGTAGAGAGTGAAAGTGATTTAGATGAAAAGGAAGTTATGTCACTACTTGATGATTTTAATGAAGATGGTCTTGAGTATGATGTTAAAAATGAGGCACCTATTATTAGGAGAGCATTAAGTTTTCAAACCAAAGAGGATTAGCTAAAGCAATAAAGGAAGAATATGTTCTAAACTAGGTGCCATAATCATATACATAATATATTCATTAAAGGAGGAAGTTGCACAAATGTAAATAACACTACTTTTATAGAGAAGTTGAATTTTCTACGTCGAGCATCCAAAACCATATAAAATCTAGTGGATTAACTAATACTAGAAGATTAAGACAAACATATATTGGTTGTTTCTATTTGATTGTATAAAGATGAATTTGTATATGATATAATACCTATATAAGATGGTCACATTCTACTAGGAATGTTAAGAAATATAATGGAACAGTGATATATGATAGATTCAAGAATATGTATACCTTTGAAAAGGAAAATAAGCTAATTACTCTTGTACATTTAGCACTCAAACATACGTATAAGTATCGATTAAAGAAAAGAGGGGTTAAAAAAGTAAGAGAAAAAAATAGAGTGAGCGTGAGAGAGAAAAAAAATAGAGTGAGTGTGAGAGCTCAAAAAAAAGTGAGAGAGAAAAAGGAGAATAAGATTAAGTCTCCAAAATAAAGGAGTTAGAGAGGAGAAAAATAAAGAAAAAAGTATTTTACTATGCAAAAAAAGTGATATCTTGAGTGCTTTTATACTAACCACCATATGATTGTATTTTTATGTAAAAAGCCTTATTTTAATGTTGAGCAGCTTTATATATCCCTTTATAGTACTATTGTTTCTTTATTGTAGGAGTATAATAATGTATTAATGGATGATATTCCTGACAGATTATTATCATCAGAGAGATTAAACATCAAATCAATTTTATACTAAGGGTTGTAATTCCTGAAAAAATTGCTTATATAAGCAATGTTGAGGAGACAAAGCATCTTGCAAGGTAAATATAGGACTTGATGACTAAAGGGTATGTAAGGAAAAGTATGAGACCTTGCATAGTTTTTGTTCGGCCCCTAGGTCTTGGTATTAATTACGAAGCTACAATACGAGACAACTAAGAAGGGGTCGTAGGAGAGGAAAGTCAAAAGCATTCAATTTGTAAGGACACTATGGCAAAACTATGGTAATATTTTCCCAAACCTTTCGAAAGAAGTTCACCGTCGTTAACATCTGGCTTCACTGTGGTGAAGTCTTGACGTCGAGGACCACACCCTTCGGAACAAATACGCCACGCCGAACATCTGACTTCACTTCGGTGATGTCCCCGAATTAAATCCAAGAACCTCTCCAAAAAAATATGCTACACCAAAGTTACCAAAAATCAGGCAAAAATACCTTCGGGAAAGGTTCGCCGTAACAAAAATCCTGGCTTTGCCACAATGAAACCTTCGATTCACAACCCAAAACCCAATAATTCAACTCTATCACACACTTCTATTCCTAATAATCAAACACTAACTTACACATATAGTTTCAATAACCATTAACAACTTAACCAAAAGATAATTATGAACATGCACAAAAGAAACTTCTTCAATTCTGAATCTCATTACAAAAAATAATAGAGTTTGAACAAAGCTTTAGTTACATGTCAACACTACTCATTAGCTTAATACAAAATACATATGGATACTCATGTTCGATATGTTGCTAAAGCTACCCAAAAGTAATTGAACTAACTTAATACTAAATGTAGCTATGTCAAAGTTTCCAAATGCCTTGCAAGGATCACTAACCTTCTCGCTCTACATTTGAGAATTGAAAAATAATGGGTTGAGCTATAACGCTCAATGGCTAATACATTTATAGCTATTGGTAACGAACCTTACAATTCAAGCATCTATATATATATATATATATATATATATCAATATAGAAACATTTATATCTCATTTTACACTAACCATTCAATCGTCCACAATTCTAACTTTAAAAAACACAAAGTTAAAGAAGTTCTTACATAACACATAACACATAACATGTATATTTCACCATCAAAATATAATCACTAGAATGTGTATCATACGTAATAATTTAAATGGAATGCACAAATAAATGGTTTGAGAGTCCTATGGGTTGAAATGGAGAAACTGAAGTTTATACCATGAACAAAATGAGTCCGCTTCTTAGGAGTTCATATGCCATAAGCGGGCAGCTAGGAGAAGGCTTAGTTAACGTGCACGTGACGAACGAAATGGTTTCTCTCTTGCCCAAACACAAGCAATTCTATGCTCAATTCAATTCATCACATATATTCATAATTTCATGCATCTTATGTATGTGTATTAAGCTAATGAGTAGTGTTGACATGTAAACAACAATAACTATAAATATATTACGCACCTAAATTGCTTGGAAATCCAAGTTCAATTGCACCTTTCTTCTTGCTCTTGGATAGGGTTTTCTTAGTTTCCTAAAACAAACCAAATTTTCATTCAACCAACATTCAAATGGAAATGCATAATCTTCAATAATCAAGAATAAATAAAAATTAAGCTTAAACTTAATCTACCCATCCATCTAGGTTAGAAAACTAAAATCTAGTTTAAAATCCATGAAAAATCAAAATAGGTTCTTCTTCGCCTTCTTTCTCCATTTTATTCCCAACACAAACCCTTTCTTTAATCCCTTCTCCAACAAAGCAAGAAGGAAAGATAAAGAAGATTACCTTAGTTTAGTCAAATCCTCTTCCTTCTTCTTCTTTCCATGTTTTCTTTCTTATTTCCTTGCTCTCCACATATATTTCTCTTCTCCTTTATCTTTCACATTTTCTCTTCTTCTCTTCTTTTTCCCACAATTTTCTTCCCTCTCTTCTTTCTTATTCAAGACAACATTTTGTTCTTGACCTTCCCATTTTACCCTTGACTTATTTGGTCTTTCCAATTTTACCCTTCCTTCAATTATTCTATCTAACTCCTTTATTCTATTAAACACCATACTATAACTTAATTCTAACATTTCTATTCAAAAGTCAAATTTCTACTTATGCTTGCTAAATTAATGACTAACTTCCAAAAATGAATAAATAAGTAAACAAATAATTAAATAAATAATCAAAAGAATTTCGGGGTCCAACAATAAGGATGTAGGTATTGGTATATGAAGATGGATTGTTCTTATAAAATCTATTCTCTATATGTCAAATAACTCTACTTTTATAATAAAATTATGAGATATATATATTGTATACCATCTATTTACTATTCCCTAACATCGATTTCATGTCAATAAAAACTTTTGGGATCTTCAAATAATGTGGGATAATAAAACTCACATTGCAAGACTTTAGCAATGGTCTTATCAACACCATAATGTCCACTATAAGGGGATGAGTGACACTAATGTAAAATATGTCTCATCTCCTCTTTAGGTACACATATATAATCCCATCAAAACATCTTCAAAATATAAAAGTATCTTCCTAGTTGTAAAATTTAACTTCACAAAAAAATTTCTTCCTCTGGTGGTAGAGGAGGTTTGTTGAGACAATTCTTAAAAAATTCTCAAAATAAACAGACCAAGGGGCTTCATTATTATGAACAACCTAAAGCTTCTCATTGGTAAATTAGTCATTTTTGGGTTCCTCAGCTATATGGTCTCCTTACTCTAGCTCAATAAGTGATCTGCTAATAAATTCTTCAATCCATACTTATCTTAAAATTTTAAGTCAAATTTCTGTTAAAAAAAAGAATACAAAGAATTAACCTTGGCTTCAAATTAGTTACAATAATAGATATTTCAGTGTTAAATGATCAGTATAGATGATCATTTCAGAAACAACAAGATAAGATCTAAATCTCTAAAAAACAAACACAACATTTAGAAGTTCTTTTTCAATGGTGGCATAATTAGTTTGTACTTCCTTAAGAACTTTTCAGTGGGACTTCCATTGCGAGGATAATGATGAGTTCATTTAGAACTTTACTAGAATAATATATAATATGAAGTTTATTATCCTATTTTTGGCCTAAGATCGCCCCCACCACATATCAACTTAAAGGGGAGGTTCAAGTTAGGTACAATTATAATAGGAGTCGAAGTTATCTCTTTCTTCAACCTATTAAAAGAAAGAAAACATTCATTATTAAATTAAAAAATGATTATCTCTTTGTAATAAGTGACATTAAGGTTGAGTTATTTTATAAAATTCATTTTTAAAACTTCGATAAAATTTAAAATGTCTAAGAAAACTCCTAACATGGACTAAATTTAGGGGGCTGATAATCTTTCTATAACTTTCACTTTAGCTCGACCCATTTTAATTGTAAGTCTAAAAGTACCGTGTCCCAACATAATTTCTTCTTATACAATGAAATGACATTTTTTTCGAATTAAGTACTAATGAAATGAATTTTTTTCCAATTAAGTACCAAATGGATGTCTTCATTTCGTTGTAATACATTTTTTAGATTAAACAAACAAACATAAAAGAAGAACTAAAAATTGATAAGTCATTTATCAACCCCTTAATGATTTCCCCATCATATCGAAGAAAATAACCATCATATAATGTTATTAAGTTGCGGAAACATTGTACAATCCAAAGGGCATCCTCCAATAAGCTAAAGTTCCATAAGGATACGTAAAAGTTACCTTCTCTTGATCCATATGATTGGAATTTAATTATGTCATGAGTATCCATTAAGAAAGAAGTAAAATTCATGCTCTATCGATCTTTATAACATCTAATCAATGAACAATAATGAAAGTGATCCCTCCAAGTGGAAAAATTAAACTTCATGTAATCAATTCATGCCCTCCACTAGGATCAATTCATTTTTCTCATTAGTCACCATAATCATGCCTCCTTTCTTGGTATAAGTTACATAAGACTTACCTAAGAACTATTAAAAATAAGGTATAAGATTCATGTATCTAGAGTTTACTTACTTTAAAGTACACAAATTCTTTCATATTTAAATTAAGTCATTATTGATTATCTAAACTAAGTTTATGGCTATACTCTATAAGGATTTGATGGGAGCATAAACATGGAGGAATCCCACAAATGTCAAAGATGGTCCAAGCAATCACCATCTTGTTCTCTCTTAGAATCCTAAGGAAATTATTTTCTTGCATAGAACTCAAAAAAGAAGAAATTAACTAGATATGCATTATGTAAATGATGAGGCAATTGTTTTAGTTTAAGTGTAGGTGAATTTTATGTAGATGCTAGGGGTTGGGCTTTCCTTCTCCTAAATCTTTAAAAGGATTTTAGAAAAGAAAATCTAAGAACCATAGTCCTCCACTTCTAAGATAAAAGCACATTCCATAATATTAGACACCTCCTCCTTTTTTTTAACTCCCAAAGTTAAACATGCTCTCAAAAGGCTACATATGTAACTTTAGGTAAGGCAACATGCACAATAAAGTCAATAATATCAATCATGTGACATATATTGTTAATGGTAGGCCCTTTCAAGTCTTTGAATAGAGTGCACTCCTCCTTTTTTCCCTACCTTAGTGTCAACTTACCCTTAAATATATAAATTATTACCCCTCTAGTAGCGAAAATTGGTCTCTATAGGATAATGGAGAGTTGAATGTTGTATTTTATATCCATAATTAAAAACTTGACATGAAAGATGATTTATTTTTAACAAATAAGTTTTGCACTACCCCAATTAGATATCTAATGGAGCGATTCACTAACTTAAGTGGTACAATAGTAGGTTGAGTTCTCTAATTCGAAGCTTCCTAAAAAAGGAAAAAGGCATTATATTAACAATGGAGCCTAAAACAAATAAATAATTATAATCATCAGAAGCACCAAAATGACAAGAAATCATATATCTCCCTAGATTCTTTAACTTTAAAGTAACTTGTTTTACAAGATAGCACTACACCCTTTAGTTAAAGGCATTATATCATATTCTTTAGGTAATTTTTTATAGAAATTTTCCTTTAAAAACTTCACATGAGATGATATTTAAGCTAATGCTTCGGTAATGGTATGAAACTTCCTAAAATCTCTAGGAACTTCTCAAAGTTATTTTCATCTTTCTTCTTCTTTAACCTCTTAAGGAACATAATGGATGGAATATAAGGTTTGATGGAGAGTTTGAGTATCTATTTGAAACTAATGCTAGTTAAACATGACACTAATGTCAATTTTTCTTCCATCCCGATTGTCCTCCAGCTCTAGATCAATAACAATACTAGATGTATATTTGACTAGTACTGATTTGCTTATATTTCCTCCATTTGCTTCCTCTTCCTTAAATTTTCCCAACAGTTGCATTTCTTTCTTTTTGTTAGCATTAACAATGAGTTTTTTATACTAATTAATCTGATGGCATACACTTGATATATAAGGTTTAGCTCATTTATACTAGAAGGTTATCTTTGACCACTTTCACTACTTATCTTAGAATTATATAATTTTCCTAATTTTTGATCCAAAGAAGACATAAACTACTTGAAAATATCTTATATAGCATTTTCTTATGATGGTGATAATTGAAGAAACTGAGGTTTCTATTAGAACCTATGTGGTCCCTTAAGTATGCTTATGCTAGCTTTTTGCTCTTTCCAGAAAGGACTTGAATGATTCCTCCAACTTGAATTATATGTGTGGAAAAGGGGTCATTCATTACTTTCTTTTCTCCATAGGTAGCTATGAAATTTACTTCTTCATAGTAGTTTAAGTTTAACTTAAAATTCATGTATACATAGCGTGGATGCCTATATATACCACAATGATTGCTCGCCTCCTTATTACCTATCTCTTGATTCAAAAGCATCTTTGACAGGCCCCTTTCTTGATGACTAAGCAACTTGTCCGACACCCCATGAAAACCCTCTAGTCGATATCCACTCTAACTGGAAAGTTCCCCTAGAGCTAAGCCTTTTCCCTTTTCTTCAAAATATTTTAAAATCCATATAAAAAAAGAAAAAAGAATAACAATGGAAGTTTATAAAAGTTACCTTCATTAAAAATTTCGACAGTATAACAATTGTTATATAATAAAACTAAAAATTTTAGGTTCCTGAAAAGCAATTCAAAACACTTCTAACCACTTTTTCCTCATAATCTCTTAGGAAATTGGTGAACACCAATTCTAGGTCAAGATTTCCTCAATTTCTACACCAAATCCATAAAAAAATTACACCTCTCTTCTTTCTACTCTCCTTGGACAAATTCTCCCTCTTTCTCTCTTCTTTTCTCTCTTCTTTTCTCTCTTTCTTTTTAGTTCTCAGGAATCCTCCTTTCAAATGAACCAAATTTTGTCTTCTTTTGTCTTTTTATACTAATTTAATACTTTACATGTCATTTTCTTATTAAACATCTTAAATGACTCATCATCATTTAATTTAATGTTTCTTAAACCATATGGAGTCTTGTAATTGTTCAATAAATGTGAGTAATTTGAAATTTATTAATCAACTTTATTTATGTAAAAAGACCATTTGCCCTTTCAAGGATTACTACACCTATAAATCAAATTAAATCCTGAAAATATTCCACAACCATCTCCCCACCAAATTGACTATGGGATACTTTAATTAGGATCAATACTTAGTAATTACATGCCTTTAAAAATTTGAATGGGTTTAAAATCATTAATACCCAATTTTCCAAAAAGGGCATTTTTTGTCCTAAACTTATAAAATTCCTAAAATTCATCCGATTGGACTTGTTTTTGATTCGTTTCAATGTCATTTGACTCTAATAAGTATTCTGGGTATTTTTACATTATTTTCGAGGCTGGGCCCTCAAAATTCCTATTCAATTGGAAATATTTTTTACCCCACAATTCATCTAAAAATAGTATTCACCCATAATAAAATACATAAACTGATAGAAGGGAAAGTTCAGGGTTTTACAATCTTTATCTAAGTTGAGAGATTAGCAACATGTGATTCTAAGTCTGAAACTACTTGAACCATATAAAGGGGTGCTTTTAACTTTCTCCTTACCATTTTAGTTGACAAATTCTTTGCCAAAAATTTGATAATCTCTTTTTCATCTTTTTTTTTGTATAAATAGTCCCTTGTACATCTATATCAACTAAGTTCTGACATGTTAGTGTGAGGTAACATAAAAGAATTGCATCACCATCTATAACAAATAATGGTGATGATGGTAGTTAAGTAGATCTTTTTTTTCTTGTCCAAGCTTTATAGAATGCTTCCCTTTTTTCTTTGTCAAACATTGAATATACCTCCTCAACATGATGATCTTATATATAGAGAAAAATATCAATATAAATGCATCGTACACTTGATTCCATTTATAAAAAGAGTTTGCCTCAATATACAACAGTTAGATTCTAGCTCTTTCTCTCTCTCTCTCTCTCTCTTATGCATTATGAAAAGCACCTAATTTAAAGCTCAATTGTGATGCCAATTAGGAAGTGTCTAGATCATCAAATAGAGCTCCTTTATAAATATGATCATTTCTTCCTTAACTAATTTACTGAAGGTTAAGAGCATTTAGAGATATATTTGCTTTAACTCATAGTTCCTCACACTTTGATTGAGTTAAATACATGAAGGACTTACACTAATCACAGGTAATTAGATGTCCATTATGCATTACTTATTACTAATTCATATCTACAATAATATTAACTTGATTAACAGTCATCTCTTTTCTCTTTCTCCTCTATTATAGCTACAGGTTCGTTAATTTCAGGATCAAATTAAAGTAGAATTTCCAAGTTATCACTCTAGGATAAAACTAAAACTAACAAAAATAGTAATTATATAGTTTCTCGACAACAACACCAAAAACTTAATATACTAAATCTACAAGCGTACATAATTAATTATAACAAGAAATTAAAACTAAATTAATTCCATAGTATATATCCCATAGGAATTATATCACAATATCCTTTAATTCTAGTTGAAAAATAAAACTAAATAAGTAAAAAAAGATAATTAATTCACTAAACTAATGAAAATAATTCAATTAAACTAGAGAAGGAAATTGAATGAAGCAAATGTTAGGGATTTGACATTCACTTATACAGAATTCCAATTATTAAACAAGATTGATTGCCTAGGTCACAATAAGTATATATGCCTTCTCTTAAAGCACACAAGTATATTTGATTAGGTAACTACCACCTTTCGATGCACAATTTAACCTAATCAAATTCATTAAACATAGTAAATCTATTTGGTTGTAATAATAGTTCAGGATACTTTCATTCTTTAACACTAAATTGTTTATTGTCTCAATACATATATTTTACTTCACCTCTTGGTCTTTCATACAATCCTTAAGATCGAATCTATAGTAATCAGGTATATTAAAATATCTATTAAAAGCTGCATCCATAACCCTAACTAGGGTTTCTAGCCACGAAATATAAGGAAAATGAAACATAAATAAATCAATCTCAATATAAGGGAAAGAATAAAAGAAAATATTAAGAGAAATTGTCATTGACTTCTCTAATCTAGAGTACTTTTATGCATTGAGAATCAGTATATAACTGGTACCTAACAAGAAGTTGTAATATGTAACAATTTTGTTCTATAACTTACTTTATAAAAAAATGATGAAGCCAACTTTGATCAATTGTCCACTCTAATACTAGTTTTGTTTTAGTTCTCATCCTCTATAAACTTCATAAAAGGAAGGCACTTGTCTCCTTAGCAAGTATGGTTCCTATTATGTTGTCTTTTACCAACTTCTCCATTTTTTTAACATCTTTAAATTAGAATTAACATCCAATTTCTTACACAAAGTTTTTTACACATATTGCTATCTATTACAAGAATTCAAAATCTCTTTGATTGGACATTTGTAGAGAAAATTATAATGAATTCCATGTTTTCTACTTAAAATCATCACCTGTGAGACAGTAAACTAAACATATGAAATCGTCATATAATCCATATAAAACATGATTCAAAAGTGTTAAATATTAAGTAATTTAACCCTAAATATTAAAATATAAAATTATCAATGATCATTATGTTTCTTTATCTAGTTAGTATAAATATGTAGAGCACATTTTTTATACTTCACATGTGCAAATAATGTCTTTCAAAGATTCACCATCTTTTTTTTTTGACACAAACAACTTATTTAAATTAGGTATATATTACACATTAATATGAAACAAACATTAAAAGTAAGCAATGATGAGATAATGAACATAATAAATAGTCTAATTACATTATTAGCATCTTTCACAAGAATATCAAAGAATGAAGCAAGAATAAAATTAATTAATTACACATTTTTATCAGTAATGAAGGTCGAATCATTACCATTACCAGTGCTTAAATTTCTAATAGTTTTGACATTTTATTATTATCTATAAGATTGGAAAACATTTTATCATTTTTATTATGGTCAGCAGTCAAATGCACATAAGTTATAAAGGACTAATAAGGATGGTTTATTCACCATTGAGACTTATATGCCACTTTCAAATTCTAGTTTATTTATTGCTCTAAAAAAACTTTTTGAATTATTAGTAGAAAGAGATTTCACTAACGGAAAGCTCTCAATGCTTTTCAATATCCTTTTCATTTATAAAAATTTTTCAAATATTTTTTTCTATAATGATCCACCAACTAGAAGCTTGCTTGTTCTTTTTAACATGCTAACATATATGTAAGCCTTTAATAATTTTAAGCAAAGAAGTTCACTCATTCTCAATCTAAGGCCTCTAAGGGTATCCTGTGTACATATGATGTCCATTATTTTATTAATACTCTAGACCCATCTCAAATCAAAGGAATTCACACTGCATACTTTTCAATTTACTTTAGAAATTGCTATGAATCTCATTCCTACTTCAAATTTTAAGTTCATTCTTTTCCTTCATACTAGTTTGATGCTTTCCTCTTTATTACTTTCAAATGTAAGCATATCATCTTTATAATCCTCATACTCACTTTGAACACTCATATAATGATATGGTTTGTTTCTTGTACTTGATGATCTACTAAATTTATCATTGGCTACTTTCTAATTGGTCACACACCCTTTAATAACGTCATTCAAGCCAAAGCTACTTGTAATTTTCTTTGTAAATTACTTACCTTCTACATTACTACCACAAAGTCCTCATCATATGTTAAAGAATCTAAATATGATATCTCGTCCTTCTTATCATTCATCTTAATTGAATATAATTTATTATCTAAGCTTAAGTTATTCCCATTAGCATTCTCAATCACAACGTCTACTAGCGATGGATTGCGGACTTCAACTTCTTAGTTGTTATCGATTATGTTTGTTTTTATTGCCACGTTAATTTTTACAATAACATCACCAAGAGTAACAACTTTGATATGGTATTTATGAAACAATTTCCTTGTTTGATTACTTGAGATAATCTTTAAATATTCATTCTCATCATTGCTAACAAAATCATGCCCTTCTTTATCACTAAATTTTGTTATTTCCCCATACATATTATCAAAGCATATGCATACTAATTTTAGTTCCATGACTTATATTATCAACCATAGCAAGTATTTCATTTTATATAGTAGTCAAGTCCATTAGATAACTTATATCTTCATGTGAGAACTTCTAACTCATGGCATTTATAATTTCGAAGTGTCTTAGCAAACATAAACAATTTAAATATGGAGACAATTAAGTGGTTACCTCTCTCTTCCCACCTACATGCTTTAATTCTTTTATATTCACAATCATTTGAATCAAATAATAATAAATGCACATTATTAATCAACATTATTATTAAATTATTATCTACCCTAAACCTTAATAAAAGAAGACAACCAAAAAGGTGATATGCGAATATAAAATTTGTACCAAATTTAGAATGCTAAGAAGGAATATAAACTAATGTTTCTCTTATCTTGTCAAAACCCTAAAAATCAAATAATTCAATTAATATCAATAATACACAATAAATATTAACATCTCATACCTTTTCAAGTTTGTAGATCACCACAATAATAATTTTAGTTATGATTGTCAACTCTTAAACCACTTATCAATTTACTTTTGAAAATTCAGGAATAGCAATTTCACCCTAAATAACAAAGACAAGATGGGTGTAGTAATATTATGTTGTTTTTTTATTGCCTATTAATTCTACCTTTCAGCTTTTATTAGATTATTCCCTTTTAAAAAAACTTTTATTAGATTATTTGTTTCTTTAGGATATTATGCTTTTGACTCAAGTTACTTGTATGTTTCCTTTTGATCTTTTATATTTTCTTTCATTTATTCTAAATTATGTATTTGATGGTAATTATAGGTGGTCATTAATTATAAGTGTCTATCATATAACTTTGCATAGAGAATACATTAACAAAAGTGTTAAACGAAGCCAGAAATTATGCTAAATACGTTATAAATTGACATTTTTAGCATTTAGCAACGAAAATTTAAATTTTTAATTTACTTTTTTTATTTTAATAAAGCTCAGAAATGTATAGATAATTAACCTAAAAAATAATAGGAATGATTAGCGAACTATTGCATTTACTTACTAGTTGATATTCCTGTAAATTATGTGTGCCTACACTTAGTATGTTCAAAGTCGGTAAATTTGTGTTCCCTAGTGTACCTAGCCTGCAAGATAAGTGGTCAAAGTTCTGAATTTTTTCTACACATCATTGTTCCAATAATCGAATCAGTATAAAATACGAGAGAAGAGTGACTACAGGTTTAAATGTTCTGATGACTGCTTACAAATCTTATGATGATGCTTGTTTATATAAATATCTTGCAATTGTGCTCCGATGCAATTTGATAACAAGATCTTAATCTAACAAAATGTTAGGTATAACATACCAAGTGTTTAGAAAATACCATCTAATGCATGAATTACACTTAAAATATGGAGAATTATGAATCTCTGATAAAAATTTAAATTGTTTCTAATAAAATACATTTTTTAAATAGAGGATTATGTATTTTTGTTTTATCTTTAAACTAGTTTCAATTTTTGACCTTCACACTTTTTGTATAAATAAATTATTAGAAATACGAAGTAATCAAGTGCATCTTTTTATTTATTTTGAGCTTGATATATATTTTTATATAAATCCAGCTATGACGTACAACAAAGTATAAAAAGTATAACCTGTGCAAGTGTGTGGAGGGAAAAAGAAAAACGGAGACAGACACAAACATAGAGTTCGTTTACTATTTTTAGAGTGATTGTTATTTTGAATTTTTAGCCATAGAGTTTTTCTTAAATTAAGTTGCAGACATCCGTCGATGGAGCACGGGAGAACATGATGAGCACCTAATCAGACCGTTGATATTGCAAGATGGGCAGCTCCTAAACCCGCCGTATTTATCTACGTAGATTTTGTGGCTCCCACTGCACCGTTCACAGACCACAAATCTGACACCTCCACATACGCCACAAAGGAAGCTGTCCAACAAGGGCAATCTACCAATCAGCTTCTTCAGTTCTCCACTCTCGTACAATGTTTGCAACTCCTCGGCCCCGCCAACATATTTCCCTCCTACAAAAACCACAGGCAATGACAGTTTCTCGGACCCCATGATCCGCTGCAGCTCCGCAATGTACTTCTCATCCATCGACAAATCTCGTTCATCGATCGGCACGCGAAATCCACGCAGGATTGACCTCACCGCCCTGCAATCCTCGTAAGTCTTGCGGATAATGCGGAGGCTCGTTATGTATAAGACAATGGGTTGACTGTCGTCGAGGGGTAGTGAAACGGAAGGCCTGCTCGACGATAACGGTGCAGGACGGTGGGACAAGACGCCGAGGAGAGAGGCGGAGACGTGGAGGCGACGGAAAACGGGTGCTTTCGGGGATTCGGGGGGTGACACGGATTGGAGATCAGAGTCACCAGTTAAAATGGTCCCGATGTCTTTGAAGGAAGAGAAAGAAAACCTCGAAGAAGAAGGATTTGGTGATGGTGGTGTCTCGGGTTGAATCCTTCTGGGCGATTTTAACCATCTGGGCCACATGAGTTGGGAGTGAAGAGGAAGGAGAGTGGTGGGGCGGCTAGTCAATGTGAATACTGAATACCGGAGAAATGATTATGGTATGTACTTTGTTTGATATAAAGCCTTAGTTTAGGATCGTCACTTATGATGCTTCATGTTTTGCAGTAAACAAGGAGATAATTGTGATATAAATAGACTAATGAAGGGAAAGTCATTAACCAAAATTTCATTTCTGACTGACTTACCAAAATGGTGGGGCTACGTTCGGTTTTTGTTCCGTCAAAAAAAAAAAAAGACTTTATAAAGTTTTGTTTAAAGATGAATTTATACTATCTATCTTAAAATAAAGCAGTGATTTTTCTATACTGTAAAGTAATAGATTAGATTATTTTTAGGTCACATTACCTGCAAAATCAAAGTTACGAAGAAAATAGAAACTTTCTTATATGGCAAGATAATCCAGCAGTTATTTAAGATGCAAGAATCACGATTTTTCATCGTTAAGGACTACAAACTTGGGCAGATAAGTAATATGATAAAGCGGCAATAGTAAACCAACATAAAGCTCGTTAAAATTTGAGGGAGATACTCTTGAGTGGTCAAATATTTTGGCTCATTCCACAATTCCACGTGAAAAATGTGTGGGAATGGTAGAGCTTCCTAAAGCCATAAAAGGAGCCTCCCATCTTTAGTTAAAAATCATCCTAAAAATTGTCTTTATGTGAGTCAAAAATTCCTTCTCTTTTTTTAAAAGTATTTCACTTGTATTATTTCCTGAAAATAATGAAATATCAACTTAGTAGTGTCTGACGAAGTAGGCATAATTGGATGAATTTCGTTAAATTCTGGTATTTTTTATTTGTCTATTAAATATTTATTGTTAGGTATAGTTGTAGTAAATTATTGTGTTATTAAATTATATGTCTAGGAAAATTTTGTTTTGAAGGACGGGTTTTAAGTGAGATCATTTGTGACCTCTCCAGTCTTTTTTAGGAATTTATCTGGTATTATTTTTCAGTATAATCGTATATACTCTATTCACGTAGGTAATAGTGCTCGAGGTGAACTTGTTATTATTGGTGGAGATTAACTCGAGTTTCTCAACAATTGATGTCAAAGCCAAGGTTTTTTCTTATTGTGTTATGTGGTTGCAATGTGGTCTGATCTTCCACATTAGAAAAGATTTTTCCTTGGCCTATTGACATTCCACATTGATAGCTATTGAATAGAAATTGTATCAAAAATGACAAAAATCATAGAAAAAACTGCAACAATCACGTCGACATCTTCTACCTCGTCTATTCTAGTAAGAACTGCTATGACAAATATAAGAATTGTAGTGGCGATTTTTGATGGTACGGGTCATTTTGGCATATGGCAAAATGAGGTTCAAGACGCTTTTTTTCAGCAACGTCTTCATATTACTATTGAAGAAAAGAAACCAGATAATGTTGAGGAGAAAGATTGGAAGATTATAAATCGTTTGACATGTGGTACAATTCAATTGTATCTTTTCAGAGAGCAAAAGTAAACTTCTCAAAAGAAACTTTTGCATCTAAATTGTGAAATGCATTGGAAGAGAAATTCTTGAAGAAAAACAGTCCGAATAAGTTTCATATGAAGAAGAGACTGTTTCGTTTCTCTTATGTTTCGGGTAACACTATAAATGAACACGTCACCAGTTTTAATTAGTTAGTTATTGATTTAATAAATTTGGATGTGACATTTGAAGATGAAAATGTAGTTTTGATATTGTTGGGATCCCTTCCTGAGGAATTTGAGTTTCTTAAAATTACTCTACTTCATGGGAATGTTGATTTGTCTCTTAGTGAACTTACAACTATTTTGTACAGTTATGAATTGAAAAGGAAGACAAAAGAAGAAGATACAAGTGGAGTAACAGAAGCTTTAGTAGTCAAAGGCCATTCATAGAGCCAAATTAAAGGAAATAAAGGGATTGTCTACATAGCAAATAACAATCCCTGTACCACAAATGGGATTGGTTTAATTTGCTTAAGAAATCACAATAGAACAACCAGGACTCTGACAGATGTCAAATATGTGCCAAGTTTGACGACAAATATCATTTCTATGGAAGTCTTAGAATCAAAGGTTACATTATAAATGCAACAAATGGAGTAATGAAAGTCATCTCTGGTACATTAGCATTGTAATGAAAATCGAATCGTACCGACCGATACGTATCGTACCAGACCAAAATCGGTATGGTATATTGAGTTTTGGTATCGGGTTTAAATACCGGTCGATATCGGTCCATTTCAGCTATATCAACCAGTATCGAAAATTTTAAAAAATTGGAGAACTTTTTTGGAAAATTTTAAAAAATTTTCCAAATTTTCCTCCATCCCTCCCACCCTTTTTTTCAAAATTTTTAAAATAATAATAAATATTCTTAATACTAATAATAATTATAAATTAAATAAAACTTAAAAATAAATTATTTTTATTTTTATTACTAATAAATTATTTTTAT
>JANTPM010000244.1:22969980-22983701 GCA_025434745.1 Erythroxylum divaricatum
CTGTTTTTCACTTCTCATGCGTCCATCTACTTTTCATTTGTATATTTCTCTTTGTTTGTCATCAAAATTATTTAATAAGTGAAGTCTATTTTGACTTAACATTTAGTGTTTTGATTGTTCAGCTACAAATATCAACTTGTCTCTCTTCTGAACTGTCAATCTTCTCCTTTTTGCATAATGAACATAAAATTTGCTGCTTCTGTTATGTAGTATTTACTTCTAACAGATGATGTGGGCCCTGGAGTATGATGCAGACTTATTCGAGATGTACGAAGAGCCTGAAACAGTGAGTGAAAAGGCTGAGGGATCTAAGGGAAGAGCGATGTCTATTCGGCATTATGGGAAATTTGAAAGGGAAAATAAAAAAAGTAGGTCAGCAAATTCGGAAGCACCCCTCCCCATTTCTGTTTTCCTTGTTGCCAGTGTCTTGAAAGATAAGAGCTCAAAGTTGCTGACAGAAGCTCGGGGACTGGATGATGTTGTTAAGGCAAGTATGACGAGTTGGTTTTTTGATGATCCTTTGTGCTCTTTAAGAGTATGTAGTTAATGGACACTCATGAATTAGTAAAAGGTACTAATGGAAATCTTAGAAACAGAAGACATGCATGGCACAGTGAAAGTTAGCCCAACTTGCTTATTTTGTCTTCGTTTGAGCTAAAGAATTGACATGGAAGATCCAATCTCCTAGCCGACCACTGGTTAAAATGCAAATAAATTAGGAGGGAACCATAGGGAATATTGATGCTCATAATCGTTCATTTCTTGCATCTTCGAGCAAGACTAAACCAAACTTGTACCCCCCACCAACATTTTGTTATGATTTTGCATGTTTAATGATTAGATCATGATTTCTTCAAGATTTGTTATTGATGGAATCTAGTAACCTAACATAACCTACAATTGCGGGATTGTGGTAAGAAAAGTGTGGTCACAAAAATTTGAAATATTACTTGTGAGTCAGTAACAATTTGCAGTGCTAGTGAGAGAAGATGAGAATTCTTAAGCATTAGGTTGATGAATATTATCTCAAGGTTTATATAATATTTTGTGATCTTTGCTTACCTATTCATGGAATTTCTTGGTTCCTTTTCTTTCTTCATGATGCTTTTCAGATTCTAAATGACATAACTGGAAATTTGGATGCGAAAAAAGCATGCACCGGCGCAATGAAACTTCACAAGAAATATTTAAAGGTCTATCTCTCTGTCTGCTTCAATTTTCATATTGGGAAGGATAACATTAAACTCATCATTTTGTGGCTAGTATCATGATGATTTATGATACTTTTAGCTATTTGTTTGTATTTTGGGATGGCCATGAGGCCCAAACTACAATTCTAAGTAACATCTCCCATAAGTTTTCAGGAAGCTCAGTTAACTGCTTCACTTATAAGGCTTTCTTTCTTTCATTCTTCTTTATTTGTGAAGTCAAAACATGGTAGATTATGATATTTATACTTAACTATGTCAAATAGATCCTAGTGACAACATGTCTTAATTTGCAATTGAGATCGTGTGGCTGGCAATTTTGCTTTTGACCACACACCTTTCAAAAGATTTGAGAAATGTTGGAAAAATGTATATGTCCAATCAACAAAGCCATCTCCTATTTGTTTTGCATGTCTCTAAATGAAGATGATTATGAGTGGTCTACGGTATGTTGCAAGTTCAATGTTTGGATGTGTTTTGCTTTGGATCTTCACTATTTGGCTTGTTTCAGCACAGGATTAACAATGTATCGGATACTTTATTCAATGCTCATGCAGGCTAAGAAGACATAGTGTACATCCGCATGATTTCTTTTTTTCTATCCCCAGTCAAGAATTGTGGGAATCTTTTTTGGCATTCACTAATTCGGTGACTAATAATGACCCTATACCACGACGAATGTTGGATTGAAGATAGCAGAACTGTACAATTTCAAAAACCTGCGACGTGGTCATACAGAAACTACTTGTATGTGAAAAGTAACCGGATCTCTTCTTTCCCTCCGTAATTGTGTATCCATTGCATTGGGTAATAGATCCCATAAAATTCAATATTGTATTACGAATGTTCCACTTCAAATCAAAAGATTCTTTTAGACAAGAATATAGTAATTGAGAAATCTATTGTTTTCAAATTTACCTATCATTCTGTAATGCTCAGGAGAGCTGTTGAATTCTTCAACAATAGCACATCATCTGCGAGGCAATATGCGTACAACAGCTTGGGCAACCCATTGGCAATTATATCTTTCGGGTTATACACCTTCCAGTGAACTTTGAGGTAAGGATCATGTATAGTCTATTGCAAAAGAAGATACGCCTCATAGACCATTATGCAAGCATGTGTCAGTCAAATACCTTTTTTATTAAGCATTCTTATCCGAATATGTTGCATTTTTATGATTACACCAAAATTACCTTATAAAGGCAAATGACTACAATTGAAATGCTACCATTAGTTAGCAAGATGCTTTATTTAGTTAGTAATGGATGATGAAGGGTTATGATATTTGATAAGATCAATGATAAGTTTATCCTTGTGGAGGAAGATGGAATATTGATGGATATTCTGTGATTTAAAATTTATTTCGATGAAGATGTGGAGGATGGGTTGTTATTTGAAAGTTTCCATAGAGTTGATTGAAACCTATACGTAGTTATATTTGATTTGCACTAGATCAAGGAGAACATGAGCAAAAAGTGAGTAATGGGATCAAAACCTAGACCGTAAACTAAGTCAAAGTCATTATTCTCTTCTATTTTGAACCCAAATAAATTGTTGTCTAGATTTTCATTCAACTTAACATGTCTTGCTAGATTAGTACTTTTTACCTCCAAACAAGGTACGCATGATGAAACGAAGAAGCGCAAAGGTAAGCATTTGTAATAATGTATAAAAAGACATAACACAGCCAAAAGGCTTTATGAATAAGTAATTTGAAAGAGAACAAAATAAGGTCATTTATTGCTATTTAACTAAATTTGGAAATTATTAGTAGACATGACATCAACTTCAAAGGCACAATTCCAACATTTGAATCGAACGCAAGTGAAGACAAGTTAGAATCCACCATATGGCAAAAAATTTTTGTTTCATAATGTCATTTTGCTCATAGATGTATAGACAAGCAATACGGTCAATTATTCTAAAAAGCTAGGAATTATTTCTTTTAAGGAAAATATATTTGTAATTTACAACTTGAATAATATTATCAACACTAGTCCATACTTTATTTTGTAAACATTAAACACATTAATTCACAACTTTATTTTTAAAAAATATAAACTAATAACATTAGTCCCTATTAAGGAAATCAATTAACTTGGTACACACGACATGCCATATATAAAATCAAGTAAATTATATTTTAAATATGAAACCTTATTCAATTTTGTAACACTGACAAACTTTGTTAACTCTATTATTAACATTGTTAACATGAAGCACCATATAATTAATCCTTGTTCTATGTCCATGGATATAGGTACTGTATAATAACTTAAAGAAGTGATTTTATTTTTGGTTAAATAATTAAACACCATATATATCACTATCTTTTGCTAAAGAAGATTCAAAGACCAAAGATGACATTAGAATGAGATAGAGCATAAATCATAAATATCCAAACTATCCATAAAAGAAAAAAATAGACTTGGAGACAAAAATATCCAAACTATCCAAATACTAGTAAACATTTTATTGAACACATGGCATGCACAAAATTATCATCCCTAACTAAACACAAATTGACAACATTTTCCTATTATTTACACCAAAAAACCTAAAACAATAACAACGAAACCCAATTAAGCCAACAACAAATCAATAACTAAGTCCAAAAAGAAGAAAAAATGTCATCCATGGACAATGACCTTACCTTCACCAAAACTGTCGGAGAAGACGCCCTTACCTTCACCAACATCACTAGAGAAGAAGACCCCTAACGCAGGTCGGAGACGCAGCAGCTGGTCAGAGGGCGGAGGCGAGTTGACGTGGGTTGCGGGAGTGACAGCCAAAGGAGGAAGAAGGGGAATAACGCGTGCGCCAAGTCGGGGAAGGGAGGAAGAAGGGCTGTGTTTAAAGCTTACCAAAACCAAAACGACGTCGTTTTGGTTATAAGAATGACATGTTTCAAGCTAGCGAAAATGACGCCGTTTTTGTTATAAGCAGGACGTTCTTCAAGCTAGCCAAAACGATGTTGTTTTCATTACAACCAAAACGGCATCGTTTTGGTTATATGAGGGACGTTCTGTAAGCTAGTCAAAATGACGTCGTTTTGGTTTAAACCCCAACAATATCGTTTTAGTTAATTTCAATTTAAATTATGCAAAACGATGTCGGTTTGGTATAAACCAAAATGACGTTGTTTTGGCTAGCATTAAAGTATCCCTTATTATCTGAGATGACGTCATTTACGTCTCAACCATACGACGTTTTTACCGACGCAATTGCCGACGCCCAATATTTCCATTGCCAAAATCTTGTCTTTCTCACGACAATATTACCGATCGACATAACAAGTCCGCATAATTTCGTCGCTAACTAATCTTAATTACTGATAGACGTATTTTTCCGTCGCTAATTCTGGCGCAAATTTTGCCACTACTCCTTCCCTCCATATTTGACAATGGATATTATTTCTGTCGCTAAATTAGTCACCATCGACGACAGAAATATACTTTCCATCGCTGATTTCTAATGGTCTCTATTTCGTTGCTAAATTTTTGTCGTTACTCCGCAGTTTTCTTGTAGTGACTGTTCCAAGCGAAAACCCTCTGTGATGCCCTGAGAAAGATTGTGAGAAGATTAAACCAAAAATTGGACACAATCGAATGGAATGTACTTCTCTGAGCCAGATCTCCTCATTGGTAGTCCCAAGAAGCCTCCCCCCTCCAACATCGCAAGATCTGGATGGATGGAACGCAGGAGGTCAAACCCTAATCGCAAAACTTCCTGAAGATGAGAAAGCATCGAGAGTAACTTACTTGATTGAAGAATAGAGGGAGCGAAATGCCATCGCATACTGCTTGAAGTAGCCTCCCTACCCTAATTGAGAAAGGAATCGAAGATGTGAGAAGATGTCTTAAGTCGCTATTCCCAAATTGCAAGATGTCTTTGTAATTTTGTAAAGTATCGTGTACCGGAGCTAAACGTTGTCATATAGGTCCTAGTGAACTTCGTCGTTTACTACTGAAGTTAGTGTTATAATTGGGTTTATCTCAATTTGGTATTAACTCTTTGTTTCAATGTAATCTCTAAAATTTATTAATAATTTTTTAAATTCTAAAAAAAAAGATGTTATATTTCATTTTTATTAAAAAAAGCGTGGTGACAAATGACAAGGCAAGCCCAGCAAGGCAACGAAGCCAAGCACACAGCTAATTTGTTCGAAGCTGTGTTCGTATCTTCCTCGAAAATTGACAAGTCCAAGAACATTTCCACGTTTAGCCCCACACGAGCACATGCTCACCACCATGAAATGACAAAGTTAATATTCTTCTCTTCTTCCATTGCAACACAAGCAACAATTCCCTTGTATTCACAAATCTAAATTGCAATGGAGAGGCTGGTAGAATTATCAGATGCAGAGGTTTGCATAGACTTTGTCCTGAATTCAAAATGCAGAGCCAACGTCAGCATGAGATCGCTCTCTGCCACAACTCCAGTTGCTTTTAAAATCCAAACCTCTTCACCTCATAAATTTCTCGTTAACCCACCAACTGGAATCATCCCTCCGCTATCTGTTACCACCTTCCAAATCATCCTCAAGCCACAAGTCCATGTCCCAACTAATTTCCCTCGTTCCCCGTCCGATCGTTTTCTCATCAAAACGGCGCCGGCGGTTGATCACGCGTACGGTAAATCTCTCAACTTGTGGTTCGCGGGTCTTCCTCAGGAGTCCATTCAGGATTTTAAGCTCAAGGTTTCTTTCGTCGGTCAGTTTCTTCTCCACCACGCTGTCAGTTGCGCAGATGTTGAGTCTGTCAAAGCCATCTTGAGAAAGCAAAAGTCCATTCTCGCTGACTTCTCACAGAAAGAAGCTGAGTCGCTTCTACGAGTTGCCACCGGCTTGGGTAATTCGGAGAGGATGGTGAATCTGCTTCTTGAAGCGGGGCTGAATATCGAAGCACGTGTGGAAAGATTCTGTAATACAGATTTAAAATGGCAATCCAACAGCTGCAGCGCGCCACACTTGTCGACGGCTTTTGATCGGGTAGATGAAGTATTGGATTTGGTGAAGGAACGTGGATGTGGGGAGTCGAATTTGAGGGATAAGGAGGGAAGGACAGCATTGCATTTGGCGATAAGCAAAGGAAACATAGAGTGCGCAAGGGCGTTGGTGGAATCGGGTGCGGATAAAGACGCAAGGAGCAGAGACGGTCGCACTGCATTGTACATGGCCGCGGCAAACGGCGACCATAGGATGGTGGAGATGCTTGTCGAGATGGGAGCGGACCCCACAATTCAAGATGATCGTGGCTGTTCGGCGCTTGACGCGGCACGAGATGAAGGACGTGTAAGTACTTGGAATCCTAAACAGTCCGATTAAATTAAAAAAAAAAAGACGAAAACATTTCCATCTCTTAAAAATTTCTTCTTGTACTCCGATGCATAGGACGGGATTTTGGAGCTCCTGGAACGGGGAGAACAGGTTTTAATGGCGGCGAGACGAGGGGACTTGAGGTGTTTGGAAACGTTGTTGAGGAGTGGCGCGAACGCGAACTACCGAGATCAATATGGTTCAACGGCGTTGCATGCGGCGGCGATCAAAGGTCACAGAGATGTGGTGAGTATGCTAGTAGAATATGGGTTGGATTTGGAATGCTCGGACAAGGAAGGCCACACTCCACTCCATTTGGCCGTTGAAGGTGGGAGCCTGGAGACAGTTAAGGTTTTGGTGTTGAAAGGAGCCAATGTTGGTGCCAAGAATGAGAGAGGCGCCACTCCGATGTGCATGGCTGAAGCCATAGGTTATGTTGACATCTCGCAGTTTCTTGTACAGGGACGAGTTTCCTCTTCTGTCAACGTTACTTTATAGGCTGCAAGACACAGAATCATGTGATCTTTTTTCCGTCCGGTGCAAAATGCACTCAATTTAAAGTTGTGTGTGGCAAAGCCCACAGTAATATAGATGTGGATGGACTGGATCTCATACTGTGGATGAGTGAAAAACTTTGCTGATCTTTATAGTAAATCTGTACAAAGTTTGAGAATACAGTTCACTTCTCAGCTGACTGTTATCTGTATGTCAACTGGGTGCAGTCGACCAGTTATTGTTGCTATCTTTCTGATGTTTTGTGAATTCGTTAGTGCAATTGGTGCTTTCAGTCTCTCTTCTATGATTTCGATGTCATGTCAGTTGTAAAAATCTAGTTACGCAAACTCACCGGGATAGCTACACCTAAACAACTTTAATTGTATTATGATAAAAGAGTAAACGAGTAATAATCTTTTCTGAGATTATATTTAATTAAATGTAAGATTTTTAATAGAATGAAACAGAATATAATGAAATGCAAATAGATGTAATGTTAGAAAATTATTGTTTAGAAGAGATGAAATGATTCATAATGTAATATATTGAAATATTATTTAAATGAAGAGTTTATAATATAATATAATGTAAAGCTGTTTATCAATTTACATTCTATCATAAACCCTTCAAAGTAAAGATTTTTTATTTTTACTATTTAGGTTAAAATGAGATTTAATATAAAACTCTCCTCTTTCATCTCATTCCATTAGAAACCTTCATCTCTAAAGATAAAAGAATATTACATTCTATTTCGTTTCATTATTAAACCCCCAACCAAACATATCCTAAGAGTAATAATCATAATACTATGCTGTTTTCTTCTTCTTATACTTCTTAATCATATTACTTCATCTTTTCCTAGAAATTATCAACTGCCAAAGAAATGTAAGAGTATTTGGTTCTCTTATTTTTGGTTCAAGTTTCTAGTTCTAATTTTGAAAATAAAAAAGCAATTTTAAAAATTTATTTGTGATAATACATTTACTATTTCGACGATAATTTTGCATTCTAGAATATCAATAATGTCTTTTTTTTACTGTACCTAATTTGTTTACACTTTCATTGTACTTATTCTAAATAGAGTCACCATTGTTACTGTGGGATGGTAAATGTTTCAATAGATAATTCCTAAAACAAAGATAAAGTATTGACTTCCATTATTTTTAACTTCAAGATTGAGTTTGAGAATCATTGGCGTGCAATATCTTTAACTTCAAGATTGAGAACTTAGTTTTTGGTAAGTGAGTTTATATAAACTTTAGAAACCTTTATTGATAAGTTACTATCAATGTGTAGGAAGGATACTGATACAACTCAATCCAGCGCTACCTCAGCCCAGCCAGGGAAGCAGACGAATCCACGCTCAAAACGCAGGCACAGCTAGCGAACAATGATTAAGCCAGCTAAGTTCGTTGATTACGTAGAATAGAGTTGGTTACACAAGAGACAAAATTAGTTATGTATTGGGTATAATTACAACTGCATGTTTATAGCTATTGTAACTAACTCTAGTATTAAAGGAATAGCGTGCGTACGTAAAGGCATGCATGGTTTAAACAATTCTTCTGCCTTTCTTCTCTTCTCTTCTCCTACCCTCTTCTCACTCTGTTTTACTCTGTTCTTATCTGCTGTTATCGGTGCTCTACCAGATACTGTGGCTTAATAAAAAAAATACTAGATGTTCATACATCCAACGCCATGATTATATACAAACAAAATTATCATCTCTCACCACCCATTATAGACAAATGATGAATTCACCTTTAAATGAAAATATTATCACTGAGTATAAAAAATACCATAGGTGAATAAAAATTATATTAGCACTACAACGAAAAGGATCTTTGGCTACATTTTTTTTGGTGACGATTTTTAGACTCGTTGCCAAATGGTAAGCCTTTGGTGATAATTTTTTGGAATCATCGCAAAAGAGATTTGTCCTTCGATAAAGGGTAAGCCTTTGGCGACGATCATCACAAATGTTGACTTTCGACAATAATTTCAAAAAAAATTTAAACAAGAATTGTTTAAAAAGTAATTCTCTTATTTATAATTATGAAATCACTAACTTTGAGTTGATCAATTTGTGACTAAACATTATATTGATAAAAATCAAATTTAATATTATTGAATATGATTTTAAGTATAAAAATAAATTTAGCTAATAACATTGTGAAATCATTTCAATAATTTATGAAACTATAAATTCAAAATTAACTAATTTTACATAGGTTTATACTTCTTATTTTTCTATGTTAATTATATGATTTGACAATTTTATATGGTGTCACAAAATTTTCAAATAGTTTTAATATGAAGTTTATAATATAATAATACATGATTCTTATATAAAAAACAATAAATAATGATATATGGTAAGTAATATAATATAATGATATATAGTGGGTAATACAAGATTTTAATTAGAAGTTTAACAATTCTTATAGAAAAAACAATAAATAATGTTTCACGACTATTCTATTGAAAAGAAAAAGAAATAATTATTTTTTTTAGATTTCAAGTGACATAAGACTCAGTAGATAAGGGAAATGAGTTCTCTATGTTTGGATTCTTAAGAAGGATCCTTGCACATTTAAAGACATCAATTGAAATAGACAAAGATCTTCCCCCAATAGTTGGTTTATTGACACTTTCTTATAACAATTTCTTAGCTTTAACTAAACTACCAGAAGATACGTTGAACATTTTCTTAGTATAGAACGTTGAATTACATAAACCCACATACATTGTGTTTCACTTAAGGAACAAACAATATAGAACAATCACATTAATTTCTTCATAATCCTTCAAAAAATTAAATCCTAAAAACTTTAAAAGCTAAATCAAATGAAATAAAGAACCCAAATTTGAACACATGCATTCTTGATTGAATGACTCCATCATCACCACAATGAACAGACATAGTTTTCGCAACGGACAACTGTTTCAAAACAACCAATTTACCTAATCCTGTATGGATCATCTAAACATCACCACCACCTCCATTTTCATCTACATTGTCTTGAAGATTCGAGGAAGCTTTACTTAACACATAGTATATACAATCACTCGTTCATCTAATAGCTTCTTAATAGAAAATGAGATGCAGATAATAAAGAAAGAGAGATAATTCAAATGATACTAAAAACCTTGAAGAAGAAGATCGATCATTGAACGCAAGCGGTGATTAGCCTTTGGTGAGTGGATTTGTTGTGTACGAATTTGTTCTTTAGTAGGGAGAATTCAGTCAAATACATTCTATTAGAGCTCATTTATGCCATTGGAAACTATCTGCAATGTCGACATTTTGTGATGAATTTATGTTGATAGTTTTATTTTGAGAAGTTAATAGAAACAAAAACAAGTCATAGATATAATCAATATAGAAGCATATAATCAATATAGAAGCAAAGGGTACAATTAAATAAGGAAAAGAAATATTATATGAAGTTATATGCCATAACAAAATATTCATAAAATAAACAAAGATCATCGTAACTTAATTTTTTAACTAGTCAAAAATCCCCTACACAAACACAATCTAAGTTTGCCACTCACCCATAAAGATTAATAAAACACATAGCACATATCACAGATTAATAAGTGATCAGACATCTCTAAAAATAGAAGATTTCTTATTTGAATGTTCTTTTCACATATGACATAGTTATAAGATTATTAATAGGCATAAATAATTCAGTATAGATGGTTAAAGTTGAGATTATAACCTATTCACATAAGAAAAGAAAGTTTGTATTACACATAATATTGGTACTTTTATACATTGTCTATTCCAAAACCAAGTCACAACCTATATAAATACACTACAAAATTATACAACATATTCTATATAACTTTTTTAAGCCTACTATTATCAAATGTAATATTAACATGCTTATCAATCAAAAGGTAACCACTTAATCTTTGTAGTTGTGATCAATCCAAGCATTAATTTTGAACATGGGTGTAAATATAATGCATAAATTTTGACCAAAAGTGTCAGCAAGAGAGAAACATCAACAAGAGAGAACATCCCACTTCCCCACAAATATGTTCCAACATTCTAGCAATATTAATTTTGTGATCTACTAATTGAGATAACTTCATATGATAAAAGTGATATGACTAAGCAATAGAAAAACATATAATCTTAATGAGCCTAAAAAAATGAACATAAATCTAAGCGATCATTTGCCAATAGTGGTAGTGTTAAAGGAAAAAGCTTTAATAGTTAATTCAATTCTCATAAGATGAAGTAGAAACATAAACTAGAGAAGTGAACAGAGTTGAACAATTACCTAAAAAAGGAAGAAGATGTAGAAGAAGACAACGAAGAGTGAAGGGTGAGTGTTTGGATAAGGTATGGGTTATTATTACTACTACTATTGCCATCAACAGAAAGTGAAGAGAGGCAAGAGTAGGTTTTTGGGCGATATTAATTATATTTCCAATCAAATGCTAGGTTTTGGGGCGATATTAATTGTATTTCCAATCAAATGCTCTTAAACATTCTAGTTCATCTGGATTGATATAAATCCTAATGGAGCTCTCTAAAATGTTTGTTTCTTATAAATGACGTGGTTTTGGCTTAACCTTTGGCAATGAATGCAAAAAGCGCCGTAAAAAGGTGAAACTTTTGCGATGATTTTTAAAAATTGTCGCCAAAAGAGGAAACACTTATAGGACGATTTGAACATAGTGTCGCCAATTGTCAACCTCTGGTAACATTTCTTTGAATTCATCGCCAAACCCTTTTTTGTATATATTACACTCTATATATTATAGAAATTATATATAATATACAAATTCTATACAACAATATATAATTTATATAAAATAAATACATAATTATGATTAAATAGAATAATGTATGAGAAAATTTAACTATTATCTATACATTCATAAATCATTATATTAATTACAATTATTATCTAAACATTCATATATCATTATATTAATTACCATATAAAATTATATTAACTACAATATAATTAAAAAATAATTTCAATATAGTAAAAAATGGAAATCAATATTAATATTAATATTATATTCTTAAAAATGAAATTTAATATTACTAGCAATGATTATAAGTCTAAAAATAATTTTTTCTAACAACAATGTCATTTCAAAAATTTATAATTAATATTACATCGATTTATAATTTTTATTTTTCTCTATTAAAATATATGATTTGACAATTTTATGTGGTATCATAAAACTACATTTATTATATATAAATTCTATGCTATTTTATAGAATTTCTATATTACATATAATTTGAAAATTTTATAAATATATATAAAATAAGATTTGGTTATCATCAAATCTTTAGATTTGGCAATGTTATCTGAAATCATTGCGAAATGATTGCCCGCGGTGACAATTTTCATAAATTGTCACCAATTGTCAAGCTTTTGGTGACGTTTCCACAAATTCCTCACCAATGATCTACATTTGGCGATGGTATATGAAATCATAGCCAAATTTTGGCCATAGCCTTCATAATTTAAGGAAAATGATGTCGTCTGATCAATAACAAATGATGTCATTTTGATTAAATTTATAAGCCAAAAATGAAGAAGCATCGCATGGAGTCCATCTTCATCGTTTGTTGTGGTCTTCTCCTATTATACATCTGTCCTAGGGATGTGTGATCATTGATTGAACTCAATCAGGGTTCTAAATGCACAATATGAGTGAATAAATATAAGTCCATACATTAGTTGGTTGACATGCATTTCAATTGAAAGGGTATTAACTTGTTGTGATAGATGAATGACACTTTTCTTGGATAAGGGTTTGAGACTAATTAAAAGTATTCCTTGTTGAGAGTATTCTTTCATGTTAAACAAATCTAAAACTTGCTTGCAAATACTAGTGAATTTTACATAATCGTATGCAGACATTAAAATAATGAAGGCATTTAAGATATAACCTCAAAGCTTAAAAAGCCACCATGATCTTATCCTTAGTTAACCCCTTTGATCTTGTATGGAACCTTTTTTTTGTGAAAACCTGAAAACAAGCTTTGTCTTTTATTATTTATCTACTTTGATTATACTTGTCATAAGGGCAAGTTGAGCATTTAAAAAGTACATATGTTATTGTATATTGGGGAAAAAAGCAAATGATATCAACTGAAGAAGAGAAAGAAAAAGGGGAAAAAAGGATATATGATGTTGTACTTTCAGTAAGAAAACAAATCATATTAAGTGAAGAAGAAGGAGAAAAAGGAGTTAAAAAGAAGAAGCAAAAAATGGGAGGCAAAAAAGAAAAAGGGAAGAAAAAGATGGAAAAGGGTTTACTGTAAAAGTCCAGCAGATTTCTAAAAAGGACAAAATACTATGTTTTATATTTTATTGGTACGTATAATTTTAAATACTCAATTAGTTCTTTGGTTTTAAGCTAAATTGTATCTTTTCCATACCTCCACCAAGGCCTCATTACAACCAAAGTAAAAGACCTTTGGATTAATGTTGGTGTTAGATATATAGTAGTGAAGACTAGATTTGTTAGCAAGCTTGTAGCTGATGTTTAACATGAAATGGAAAATGAGTGAATTGTTTTGCCCTTTGAGTGGTTGGAAAAAAGGAAGATTAAGTGAGTGTCTATGTAACATCACGTCACCGATGGGATGGGTACAGTTCATTTCATATACATATTTGGCATGTGCATACATGATTTAGTTATGTATAATT
>JANTPM010000244.1:23148060-23159192 GCA_025434745.1 Erythroxylum divaricatum
CCCTATTTTATTCCTAACCCAAATCTTCAATCTAAGGCTATAACCTGCATAACAACTCAATATTCAAGGGCAACAACACACTCTTAGCTTTCTAATCATATCCAAACTATCGCACAATTACATTTCCCCCTTTCTTGTCAAATTCAACACATACAAGAGACTATTGAGCTTGCACATTACAATTATTTGTACATATATTCATTGACATTTTTTTGGTATAATTAATTGTTAAAAATGAAATTAAAATGTGAATTATGAGCTTTTTGAGTTAAAAATTTATTTAGAAAATAATTTGATCATTCCAGTTTTTTGGTGAATTTTTGGAAATTTTTGAAAATTTAGGGTATAAGCAAATCATGATGTGAATTGTGTTTTGATATGTCTTGAATTTTGGTATGATTGGATTTCAATTAGAACACTTGGAATTAAATGTTATGGATTGGAAAATTGATATATTAAAATGTGCACTTGGACAAGGACAAATACCAAGTGGTAGGATAAATTGATACATGAAAAATTTGGATGATTAAGCCTAAAATTGAGAGACATTTGGCATAGTTAAATGTATGACAAATGGACTAGTAAGTGAATGACAATTGGACCAATTATTACGTGACATGTGGACTGATTTAGTAGGGACAAATGGCAACTGAAAATTAGGATTTGTGGCAGCATACTAGGTTGATATATGGAAAACATGCTTTATGAAAAATGCCTTGGCCAAATGAAGACCCTAGCACCTAATGAAGAAAGTTACTGCAAGGAAACTTCTGCAGTCTTCTCCTTTGTTCTTCATCTTCTTCAATGAAATTCCTTCAGTTCTTTTTTCTCTGCAATGTTGTTTAAACCCTAGCTAGTTTCAACATCAAACCATACGTATATCCTTTATCAAAATGTCAAGAAATGAGCTCATCTTCACCTTGATTACGTAATGAATCATGCACGAATGGAGGCTTAGTTAATCTAAAGTTTTGAGCTAAAATTGGAAGCGTAAAAGTAGGTAGCAAGTTTGATCTTTATGATATGTTTATTAGTATGAGAATGATGCCTGAATTGGAATGACATATATGAGATATTGGAGAAGATGGGTGTTGGAATGTTACGGACTTTGGTATTTTGATCATATCGTGAACTGTATATTTCTAAATATGTTGATTCTTGATTCAGAATAAATTAGAAACATATGTGTTCAACTTTCTTGAAGAAGTCAAATGTTAATTCTATCTCTAAGAATTTCAAAATCTGACTGGAAGTAGAGTTAGGAGTTCTATTACAGTTTAAAAACAATATGAACTATTTTGGGTATAACTTTCAATATACTAAATCAAATTATATGATTTTAGTATTATTATAAACTGAAAACATAGTGGAACAATTGTCTAGAAGAAATTGTTACTGAAATACACCATTTTTCTTGTCATAATGATCATACAAAGTTATCCCGAAAGGAGATGCTAGGATGAAAATGTTGAGGTGTGCTAGAATTTGATAACTAGAATATTTTTACTTAACATGCTTCTATATGTTGGCTCGTCCATTTTCACTCTCTCTACCATACCATTCTGTTCTCCACCAGAAACTTCATTGTCACACACTCTTCAAGCCAACCCAACGATTCTTTTCTTAGATAAAACTTCATTTTCACTTCTCCAAAAACTTCTCCACCGTGCAATTCTCTTCCTGTTCCTAATGCTCTCTCGACCTCGATCAACTCTCCTAATAGGTAAAAATACAACCTCTCTACCTCAATATTCCTCCTTTTATTGTTGATGTTTTTCTATTGTTATAGGATAATAAAGTTGTAGAATCGTTACTGTTTTATGTTTTTTATGGGCTTCAATTGAGTAAGGGATTAGGTTTTGTGCTCTAATTTCTCTCTTTATTGATGGGTTTCAATTGGATGAGAGATGAGTGTAGTGTTGGTTGAAATTAGTGGTGGAGTAGAAGATTAGGGAACTAGAACATCTAGTATAGTGTGAAGGAGGTTGTATTTTGGTGGTGGATGAAGAGGTAATTCATCCTTGTTCTTATTTGATCGTTAATTTTTTACGTCCAAATTAGATTATTTGTTTTTAATTTCATTGTCTTTTATGTTAAACATGGTCTGCATTTATTCTTTTCATATTCTATTTTTCTAAAGGTTTAATAAGGTTTTTTGTTTTCCAGAAACCATAAATTAGACCTTAGTACGGGATTCCTTGCTCAGCGTGCTTCTAATATGAACTCAACTCAAAGCTTAGCTTTGTTAGTTCATTAAATATATACCTCTTCTGTTGTGATTTTATAGTGACTAATTGTTATTTTGTTTTGCGTTATAAGCATTACAATATTTCTTTATATTGTTAAAAAAAATTAACGGTTGTAGTTGTCACTGTACTTTGACTCGTGATAATCATGACATTATAATTTCTAGCTACAGTTGTATAGTTCCATAGAGATAATGAATCAAAAAGTTTTCATTTCATTTCAATCTATTTATGTTGTTTCAAAGTTATAGAAGAATAAACTATAGAAGTTTGATGAAGGGTCGTTTCTTCATCATATGTGGACTATGTCAAGATTGTACTCAATCTACTTCTAGTCGTATATCTTTCGATAATTTTACTGCAAAGCCAACTTCAAGTGAAGATACTGTTGTATCAATAGCATCATTAGAAGCAGTAAACAATATTGATGTTGCCTTATAGAAACTATTGATAATTGTGAGTCCCGTTATATATGTACAGATGATGGAAATTGTTGTCTTTAAACTCATGTCATAGACTTTCCAGGTTATGGAACTTGATATGTTGAGGAAGAAAGATGATTTTGAAGGTGTTATTACTAGAGCTCATGGTATGAGGTGATTAGTTTTCATTTCTTGTTTCCTTTTAATATAACAAAGATTTATTTTTCGTAAATAGGTGACTTTGTTGAGCACAATACTGTGATTTGGTTCAAAACCCCCTTACTGGAGATGATTATGGATGAGCTAACTTATAATAGAGATATGTTGTTTTCTTTCTTTCAAGTATGCAGCTTACTACAAATGAGATGATTTTTAAAGAAACAAAATTTCAAAAGTGTTTTCTGATTATCCTAATGTTGCAAAGTCAAGAATTTACTTTTCATTCTAAATCCATGTCATTTTCTTTTTTGTGATTTGGGTTCTAAATAAAGTTTGCAACATATTATTTGCTTATTGTGGATACATTTTGTAGAAATTTCACCTGAAGTGAAAGCTTGAAATTATACAGTAGTATTTCTCAAAGTACAGTGCTAAAGTGAATCAACTAATTGATTATTATGTTATCTTGTAAATTTCCATTTAAGATAAACTTGTACGTGATAACATGTCTAAGAGAGTTGTTGATTTCAAATGCCCAGGAGTTATTGAAGTAGTGCCTCAGCTCCTTAACTCACAATGTTGAAGATTGTTTACACTTGGTCACTATTTTTAACACCTAGTTTCGCCATACAACTCAACGTCTGTGAGATTATATATATATATACATCCATCATGCCCTTTCCCTTTTCCAACTCTCTACAAATGTTTTTTGTGCTCTTCATATTTCTGTTTCTGTTCTTCCACCACTATAATGATACCTGTCATGATAGTTGATTGTAACTTTGAATGCTTTTGTTGTTCATTTGATATCTGTTGATTTTGTGTTGCCAATCATACACGATAGTGATAGTTGTGGTGGCTTTGGTTGTTCATTTATTATGTCTGGTTGGGCAATGCATTAGTGATTTGGTGGCAAGAAAATCAGTTTGGTTGAGCACAAAGGTCATCTTGATCCTTAAACTTTTGTTTTCTTATTTAAATATAAAAATAATCTTAGCTTGTTTGTACTCTAATTTAATAATTGCTGGAAGATCAACCAAAAAAGACAGAAATTTTGCAAATTCAATGATGTCAACATCAATAACAAATGGTAGTGGTTAATAATAATAATAATAATAACAACAACAATAACAACAACAACAATAACAATAACAACAACAACAACAACAACAACAACAACAACAACAACAACAACAACAACAACAACAATAATAATAATAGGGAGAAAAGTTGTCTTTTCTTGTTCCGCGTTTCACGGAATAGGTAAAGACAAAGGGGAGGTATCTTTAGCTATTCCTGAAGTATAGAAATAACTAAATTTGATATTAGTTATTCTGTATGTTATTTTTTTAACTAAACAAAGGAATAACTATTCATTAGGAATACATCAGTAATAGAATAACTATTCCACTCAACCAAACATGCCATAAGATCAACTCCAACTTTCCAAATTTTCTAGATCAAGCTTCAAGTTGATTTCATTCTCTTCCCTTCTTCTATTTCATTTTCTTGTATGTTAAATCTGAAAAGTTATGTTTTAAGCATGATTATGAATTGTTATATCTATATTAGGTTTTATTCTAGAATTGTTTTGTATAACTTTTACCTTGTTGAATTCAATATATACTGAATTCAATATATACTGCTATATGATATTTGTTTTGTTCTTACTTGATTTAAATCGAGATATTGAATCAAAATATTTGTGTTAAGTTACGTAACGAGAGTTAGTACTTTAATAGACTTACAAATATCAAGTTAATAAGCAATTGAAGAGAGATCCTAATTGTGAGTTAATTATCCTTAGGATTGTTTCAAATCCAATTGAGTAGTTAGGGGTAATTTTGAGAAATTGAAAGATTGTAACTCAAATTTTATCTATTTCAATTGGGATTACTTGATTAGATATCGAGAGAGTGTAATCAAAACCTTTGGATCGTTAGGATCAAGCATAATTGAATTCACAAGGTGAAGAGAAGACAAAATAAGTATGGAATAATCCCTAAGTTTCTATCATTGAGTAACTTTAATTTCATTGTTTTCTTTCACTTGTTCAATCATCAAGTTTTGTTAGTTTACTTTAATTTTTAGTTAATTCAATCTTTTGTTACCTTAGACTAAAGTGTAATTCAAATTGTCATGTTGCAAGAACAAAGAGAGAGACCTATAAGGTATCTAGGATGAACTAAACAATGAGTCCTAAAGTAGTTTTTAAGGTTTATCCCAAATTTAGTGTGAATAGCACTAAGACGGACTATTTAGACAAGCCATTTTGAAGTGTTGTCGTATGGAAAATGATTAGGGAGAATTGGAAGATACTACCTCTTTTATAATTTACCATTAAGAAGTTTCTGTCATTGATCTTAGAAATGAAACTATTTGTTTAGACAAAAGAAATTAGATCAAGATTAGTACATTAATTATGTTTTTCAAAACCTTGAACTTTTTGCAAATGACATTGAGAAGACAAAATTTTTTATATTTGCCACTTTAGAAAAGTTTTTGAATTGCTTAAGTTCTTTGAACCTTTCCTTTAGTAAAATTTGTTTTTCAATAAAATATTATTTGTATAAAGTACATTATAAACATTAAATTTGGACAAACTAATTTAAGTAATTCTTACATAAACAACAATGTTAATTGTTTAAAGTATTGAAGATACAATTGATAGTCCAAATGCTTGAAAAAAAGGGAGAATTTAAAATGTTAATTTTAGGCAAATAAATATAATACATGTCTTACAATTAAATTATAAAGAAGTGATATGATGCCATCTAATTTTATTGATAATGAGGCTTTATATTGTTTCAATTTTATATTTAGTTAATATTCAAAGAAGCTTTTTGCGTGCAAATCAATCTTAACTAGATCATAACAAATTATCACAAACCCTTATAAATTAGAAAATTATTAAAACCTTACAAATTTATTTTTATTGGGGTTTTTCCTTCCCTCATATGAGAGGAGATGTCACCATCTTATAAATAAGACATTCCTTAATATTTATTTTGTGTTTTATTATCATCTTTTGGATGATGCATTTACAAAAAGCCTAGTATTTTTACTAGCCGATTGGTTTTCATTCTAGTAAGAGATTTTTATCTTTTATTATTTACATAGGCTTTAACTTTTGCCTGGCTCACCATTTATTAGTTTTTGACTTAGTACTTTCTTTCTCTCTCTCTTTTCTTTTTGTGTGAAATTTCTACATAGGAGTTGTACTGTTACCAAATTATAGCCCGTTCAGATTTTATCTATGCTTTTATTTTTTATCCCGTTCAGATTTTATCCATGTTTTTATTTTTTTATCAAATTTTATCAAATTGACCTATGATGTAACTTATCAAATTTTATACCTAGCAAGATATGCTAACTTTTTCCTAGGTTTCCATTTGGTCTTTTCTTTTAACGGCCTTTGATTTTGTAGAAAGGAGTGTTCCTAGTTTGAAAAAAAATGATAAGCTTATAAGTAAAGAGCATTAAAATTTTCTCAATCAAGAATCCAAGAGGAAAGGTACTCTTATAATAGGAACAATCAATACAATAATAGCAGGAGATTCAAACCTTAGTATAACCTTGATAAGGAATGATGTACGGTGGCAATGTCCAAGTTTAAGTTATCTTGAGATCACACATTGAAAAAAAACACCCAAATCAAATTAATCTTTGAGGATGAAGAAAGAGCAAATATGAGAAATCCTCATAAAGACGATATGGTGGATAATGAAGTTAAGGAAACAATGGCAAATTGTGAAGTCAAAAGGATACTAGTGGATAATGAAAGCTATATTGACAATTTCTTTTATAGTGTCTTCAAAATGCTGGGTTTTCATGCCTTTGATCAAATTTATAGGGGATCAATTTTGCCCAAAAGTACAAATCATCCTATCAATGAAAATGGAAGAGAATAAAAAAAGTAGATTTCCATATTATTCATAGGTATACATCTTATAATGCCATTTTTGTACCACACTAACTTTACATAATAATGACAATTCTTATCCTTTATCAATCAACAATGAAGTTCCCAAAAAAATAAGGTGTCAGAGACGTGCGAGAAGATCAAAACATGTCATGAAGGTGTTATTTGATGTCTTTAAAAGAGAAGTAGAAGATGAAACAATTAGTTTTGAAAGACTTATTTATACTATCCTAAGTGACTTTTGATAGTTGAACTTGCAATAGTAGTTCATAATCAAATTGGGAAACTAGGATATGCAACACATAACCTAAATGTTAAAGCAAGAATGATTTAGATAAGCAAAATGTGGATACTTCCTTCTAATTAAAACATAAAAGGAGAGTATTTGCAAAAGAAAGGCATATAGGAATATAGGAAAGTTTGTCAAGCTACATAGTGTATGATTCATTAGGGAAGTCAACCAGCCCTAGTGGTTAGAGAATGTAGTGACGGTGAAGAAATCTAGTAAAAAAATAAAGCATATGTGTAGGCTTTAGTGACTTAAAATGTTTGTACCAAAGACTATTATCCACTCCTTAAGATTGACTAGCTTGTAGATGCAACATTATGTTATAAGTGGTAGAGATTCATAAATGTTTATTTACACTACAAGAGTTAAAGACATTTATTGACAACTTTTTTGTGACTAATTATCATTTCGTCACAAATATGAGATTTTTTTATTATAAAACAATTGATTGACACTATTGTTTGAATTGATTGTGATGATTTTTTGTCACTAACGGAAAGGTAATTGTGATAATTTAGTATCTTTCACAATTAAATTGTACTATTAATATATTAATAGTGTCAAAATTTCTTTTATCACTAATTTTTGTCACTAAAAGCATATGAAATTTAACACCAAAGTAATTTTGGTGGGAATGAATTGTAAGTGTAACAAAGTATATGTTGGTCACTAATATTTTCTCTTTGTTGTGACAAAATATAGTATGGTCACTAATATTTTTCTCTTGCTGAAATGGTTTACCGTCACAAGATATTTTTTTTGTGATGAAAAATTTTGCCAATAAGAATTCAATTAGCTAGTGTCTACTTAATATTGTCACAAAAACAAAACTATCACTATCGTCACTACTATTCGTAATTTTTGTTACAAGAAATTTTGTTGTCATTTGATCATCAATTTTTTGTTACGAAGGTTATTGTCAATATAAACATAACAAATTAATGATAATTATTTTTGTTATAATAATATATTAAAATTAACCACTCTAATGATTAATATTGTCATTATTGTAAGAATTTTAGGTACTAGAAACTCCTTGTCAAATTTTTTCTTTAGTATTATTATTTCCAAACAAATTTAAATATTTTCTTATAAAATGTTCAAACTAAATATACTGATAATCCAAAAGTAATATTTGACGTATCAATAAATATTTGATAAACATAACTTTGAAATTTCATCAAAATAAAAATCAAAATAAATAAATGTTTAAATATAATGGAAATCTTGTTCCAAAATATTGAGCAAAACTCTGAACCTATTCCACGTTTAAAAATAAAGTTCTTGCTATGCTCAATCATTGTAATCATCTCCTTCCTCATCTTCATTTACTGAATTTGTCTTATAATCATTCATAAAAATAAATAATTAAATTAATATTGATTTAATTTAAATTTTAATTATATCAAAATTGGACTATCAAGTCAAGTCTTGATCATCTTTCAATTAGGCATGATTTTAAATTCGTTATATCATGTTTGGGTTCAAGTTGCATTTTATTGTAAATGTAGTTTCTTTATTGTAAATATAATCATAATTATAATTGTATTGTTTGTAATAATAATTACTATTATTTGCGATTGGAATATAATTTACATATTATAATTTAAAAGTCTTTCGAATGATAGTAGAATAAATTATTTTTCTTTTAACGTAGGAATAAGTTTTATAAGAAGTAAAATGGAAAGCTTTGGATGCTATCCTTTTGATACGGAAAAAATACATTAGAATTTAAAGAATTTATATATTAAATTTATTTTAAAATTATTTATTTTAAATATGTAATAAATTAAATGTATATTAAATATGTGATTCATAAAGTTTTGAAACAAATTCTCAAATAATCCAGCATTAATGTAACCTTTAAAATTATGGAGACTAACCGCAAGCTTGATCAAAATTATATTTATATGTCCAACTTAAAATTTATTTAAATTTTCATGTTGTTAAATTAAAGAGATTCAAAGGCAAAATACCAAAAGGTAAAACAATGAAGATTTGGAGATTTTTGGTAAAAAATCTTTGGAAATAGATAAAACAAAATCCATTTCTAGAAAATGCGTTTTGGGGCCCAAAAATTTCTCATCACTTCTGACCCATACGAAACCCTTCCTTCTCCCTCTTGTTGTCTTGTTTTTATTCGAGTCCTCTTATCTCTCTCGCTTGCATTCTCCACCATAACTAACGAACCCTAATCTTGAAATCTCAACTCGTTTCACCACCACCAAAAATGGCCAAAAAGAAAGTCACCCAACAACCATCAACTCCCAAGCAAGAGAACCCACAAAATATTCCCAAGATCTAAGACATGAGCAACTACCAAGAACAACCCTCCATGGAGGAACCCAAGGAAAAGCTGCAGAGCCTAAAATCTCTCAAATCTTTGCTTGTCAAAGAGGCACTTGAATGCAGGCAACAAGTTGAGTCTTTGGTTTAGGCCAAAGAGTTCCTAAAGGTTGAGATGTGCAGGGATAATATGGAGAAGAGTCAGGTAGAGAGTTAGTTGAAGAAGGTGAGTGAGGAGAGAGTCAACTTAGATATAGGGAAAAGAGTTCTTTGTGCTTGTTTTAAGATTTATATTGTTGAAACTAGTACTATTATTAATGGCCTAGTCAAAGAAAAGGTGGAGAAAAAAATGAAATTGAGTTGATAAAGAGTGAAGTGACTGAGCTAGTTCATAATCTTGAAACTGAAAGGAACATATTGAGTTAGGTTTGTCAAGAAAGGGGGTTCATGAGGAGAGTGATAGGTAGCACAGTCTTCGTTTAGTGGGTGAACTATGTGGTTATTGAATTGGGCTATTATTTGTGTTTATTGTGTTTTGTTGTGTAGTGGTTGTTAATAACCAGATTATGGAAGTTAATAGTGGTAGAGGATTCCTATGTTTTTAGGATCCCATGACTCTTTCTTCGTAGGTTGTTAAGTTTCTTTATTTAAGTACCTGTAACTCTTCTTTTGAGGTATGCAAGAAAATAATTGTCTTCTCCTACTCCTCTGTTCTGCTCTACCCTCCCTTTCTTCATTATTCCCATTAAAAGATCTTAACATTTGGTATCAGAGCCAAGTTACAGCTCCAATAGTTACTCGACAACAATCTAATGTGGAATTCTTAAATGAGGTCCAAGAAGCCCTTGGTCGACATGAATCCATGTTCGATCAAATCCATTCCACTCTACAAACACTCTTGACCAAAATGCAAGTAGTAGAAGTGTCTATGACCTAATTACAACAGACTCAACACTCTATAGAAAATTACAATCCTTTTGCCCATACAACAAGTTCACCACACATCACCCTTCCAGACACTAAACACCACTACCTAAAGCTTAACTTTCCAAAATGTGATGGGAACGACCCCGAAGGATGGATTCTTCAGGCAGAACAATACTTTGAGTTCAAGGAGGTGCTTCCAAAGCAGCAAGTTTGACTCACCTCAATCCTTCTCGAAGGTATCGCTTTACAATGGTATCATTGGATGACCAAGTACAAAGGCCCTATGATTTGGGAGGAATTTAAAAAAACCTTACTTGCTAGGTTCGATCTAACCGACTATGAGGATCCATCAGAAGCCCTCTCTCGCTTGAAGCAAACCGGAATGGTAAACTTATATCAACAAGATTTCGAAAAATTCTCCAACCACGTGGAAGATTTACCTGTCAAGTTTCTGGTAGGAAAATTTGTGGCTGGATTCAAGGAAGAACTAAGGGCGGAGGTCAAGCTCAAGCAGTCAAAGACCCTCCCGAAGCCATCGGAATTGCTCAACTTGTTGAAGAAAAGCAGAGCTTGAACAAACCTAAATGTGTTAGCTACTCTAGCCCTTATTAGAATGACACCACAACCTAATTCGGCGGGAATTCTGGGACTAGTGCCGCAACCAAAACCCCCTACTAGCCTTTGGCCTATGAGAAAACTCACGGGACAAGAAGTGAGAGAATGACATGAATAGGGGCTTTGTTTCTACTGTGATGAAAAATACGTTCTTGGACACAAGTGTCAACGTCAGCAATTATTTGTCATTGAAGATTGCTCTATGATTGTTAAACATGAAACTAACAGCCAGGAGGAACCATAACCATTCGACTCGGTCCCTGAAA
>JANTPM010000244.1:23232982-23250214 GCA_025434745.1 Erythroxylum divaricatum
CATTCTTCACCAAATGAAGGGATCTTTAGCTCAAAGGGAAGCTCTTCTCTTCCTCTTCCTTTTTCCTTTCTTGAACAGCTCCAAAATCTCTCTTGAAGACTAAGAAAATTTAAACCCTAGCTTGTTTTCTCTTCTTTCTCTCCTTCTCTTCTTCTCTTGTATTTCTCTCTCTTTTCATGACACTCTCTCTTTTCCCCTTCAATTTCGGTTCTTCTCTCTTCTCAAAATAGAAGACAACACTTTTTCTTCCAATTATGCCCTTAATGATCGAGAAATATCACATTTGCCCTTCCATTTGTGCCTTATGTCTTTTATGCTTAAGTGTCTGGCCAAAAATATCCTTGAACATTCTGACATGACAATTTCTTCTAGAAATTTTTTTCCCATTGTCTTACTTTTCTAATGACACCAAAATTAATCCATTTGGTTCAGAACTCTAAAAGTATTGCCCCAAATATTTTCGGACTGTTCTTATATTAAAACAGTACACTATACTTAAATTCCTCCCAAAAATTGAAAGACTTAAGGACTAACTTAGATTTCAATTTCTTCATACCATTTGTAGCTCCATATCTCTAGTTTATTTTTAAACAATATTTATCTTATGCAAAGCTCTACCGATAAAGACATCATCAAAATACTGAAGTACGTTCAGTAAAACATTCCATTCATACTCTTCCAACCGATACCCTTACTTTGATTTAATCCATCTTTTTCAAATCAATACCAAATGCTGTAAAAATCTATGGACGGACAGAAAAATGTGTTAAGAAACTATTGGTTCAAGAATCACTTCATTTTGAGGTCGGATGACAAAGTTATGACCGAAAGAATCAAACATGATTTTGTCCCCAATCATATTGAACTTGTCTCAGGACAAATGGAATAACTCTCTCTACAGATGTCAGATTAAGATAATATTAGACGATTGAAAAGATAACTTTGAGATATACAACTTTTAAGAAGACCTTAAGGTCAGATTTTATCATCTGAAGGGTCATAAATGGACCAGACAATAGGATCAGACGAAACCAAATGAAAAAGTAGACGAATTAGGAAAATTGCCATAACTTCCGCTAAAGATATCTGATTAGGGTATTATTTATATGGTTATAAAGAGGACTTAAAGATATACAAGTTTGATGAATAATTAAAAGACATATTCTATCATCTGAAGGGTCAAAAATGGAGCAGAACATAGGTATAGACGAAACCAAATGAAAAAACAGACTAATAGGAAAAAGCAGACGAATGGGAAAAATTGCCATAACTTTCCCTACAAACATTGGATTAGGGTGTTATTTATATGGTTTTAAAGAGAACTTCAAGATAAAAAACTTTTATGAAGACCTAGAACACTGATTCTATTGTCTAAAGGGTCAAAAATAGAGTAGAAGATAGGTACAGATGAAACTAAATGAAAAAGCAGATGAATGAAAAAAATTGCCATAACTTTCCCTACAGACATCGGATTAGGGCATTCTCTATATGGTTTTAAATAGGAATTCAAGGTATAAAATGTTTATGAAGGCTTCAAAGACATATTATATCTTCTTAAGGGTCAAAAATGGAGCAGATGATAGGTATAGACGAAACCAATGAAAAAGCAGACGAATGAGAAAAAACAAGCAAATCGGAAAAATTGTTATAACTTTCCCTAAAGATATCAGATTAAGACGTTCTTTAGATGTTTTAAAATAGAACTTCAAGATCTACAACTTTCATAAATACCTTAAAGACAGATTCTATCATCTAAAAGGTCAAAAAGGAAGAAGATTATAGGTACAGACGAAACCAAATGAAAAAGCAGACGAATGGTGCTTAAGAAATTAGTGTCACGACCTAGTGCCACATGGGTTGGAGAGGGAAACGAAGTATGCCTTATAAGGGTGTGGATATCTCTTCACTATAGACACATTTTTCAAGGGTTGGAAGAGCAAAACCATGAGGGGTTTGACCCGAAGGGCAACTCAAATTGAACAATATCTATAAGTGGGTGATTTAGGTTGTTACAGTGATATCAGAGCCAATATTCAAATTGTTGTGCCAGCTAGGCAGGGCCCTAAAGGGGTAGAGAGTGTGAAATCTTACATCGATTATAAAGGGAAACAAAGTACGCCTTATAAGGGTACGGATACCTCTCCCTTACAGACTCATTTTTCTAAAGGTGGGAAGAGCAAAACCGTGAGAGCTTGGCTAGGCTAAAGCCCAAAGCAGACAATATCTGTGAGCGGGTGATCTCGACTATTACAAGTGATATCAGAGCTAGTTCTCGATTCAATGTGCTAGCGTAGGATGCTGGGCCCTAAGCGGGATGGATGATGAGATCCCACATCTGCTGGAGAGGGCAATGAAGTATGCCTTATAAAGATATGGACATCTCTCCACCATAGACGCATTTTTCCAAGGGTGGGAAGAGCAAAACAATGAGGAGTTTGGCCCCAGGGGTAACCCAAAATTGACAATATTTGTGAGCAAGTAATCTGGGCTGTTATAGTGGTATCAGAGCCAGTACCCGAACCGTTGTACCAACTAGGTTAGGCCCTAAGGAGGTGGAGAGTGTGAGATCCTACATCGGTTGGAGAGGAGAATGAGGCACACCTTACAAGGTTACAGATACATCTCCCTTACAGACGTGTTTTTCCAAGGGTGGGAAGAGAAAAACAGTGAGGGCTTGGCTGGGCTAAGACCCAAAGTGAACAATATCTATGAGCAGGTGATCTGGACTATTACAAGTGGTATCAGAGCCAGTTCTTGACCCGATGTGTCAGCGTAGGATGCTGGGCCTTAAGTGGGGTGGATGATGAGATCCCATATCGGTTGAAGAGGGCAATGAAGCATGCCTTATAAGGGTATAGATATCTCTCCATCATAGACGCATTTTCCTAAGGGTAGAAAGAGCAAAACCGTGAGGAATTAAACCCGAGGGGTAACCCAAAATGGACAATATCTATAAGCGGTGATCTGTGCTGTTACAGTAGTATCAGAGTCAGTACCTAAACCATTGTATTAGCTAGGCTGGGCCCTAAGGGGGTAGAGAATGTGAGATTCTACATCGGTTAAAGAGGAGAATGAAGTACGCCTTATAAGAGTACAAATACCTCTCCCTTACAGATGCGTTTTTCCAAGGGTGGGAAGAGCAAAACCGTGAGGGCTTAGCTGCAGACAATATCTGTGAACGGGTGATCTGGGCTATTACAATTAGCTTAGTACAATTAGGAAATTATTGTTTTATTCCTATATCCAATTGGTTGATTTTATATTTATGACAATTAATTAAATGATTCTTTATCTTATATATATTTGTTTAATTGACTAATAGGATGAATATACTTTTCAAATAAAATTATGATGAGATCATAATTATGAGATTTATATTGTATTTAGATATTATGTCTAAAATTTTCCTAGTCTTTACTTTATTAAAAGTAGGCATTAATAGAATGAAAAGATTAGCACATATTATATTTCATCCTTATCAAGGAAGCAGTCGATCTCATAGGTTAAAATGTAGAGATAAATAAATATGTGAGTGCTTGTTAGAGAATAAGTTTAATGAATGAACTTGATATGAGAATTTTGTATAAACCATTACTTTTGTATTTATACAAATGCTTACTGTGATGATTATATAAGTAATTATTTGCTTGATATCTCTAAAGTATCTCAAATAGTAATTGCAATGTTTTTAATACTACTAGTGATCAATATAAGATTCATCAACCTAAAGTAATTAAGAAAAATATTATTTTGCTCTCGATTAGTATTGATTTGAGAAATCTTTGACCAAGGTAAAATAAGACATTGAAAATAGTTTTCAAATATTAACAAAAGAATCAATTACTAATATTAGAGAACTAATATAATTGGATTTAGACAGAGTACGTATTAATTTTATACTCTATGTCTATATAGAACACTATATGATTAACTAATTGAATTATATAAAAATTGTATACAAAAAAGTTAGTTTAAACTATTTTAAGAACTTAAATTTAGGTGATCATGATATGTTATATTCTCTTAGCTCATTTCAACAGATAAAATTAGAGGTCGGATATTTGTGATGTTATAGAAGTTTTTACATAATATGTGAATTAAAAAAAGAAATAAACTTTATAATAAGGTACAATCAATGATTTATATTTTATAATTTTTATGAATTAAACGAGCAATAAAATTAGACTTATCTTGAATTTTCAAAAATCATAATTTTCTTATTTCTTCTATTGAATTTGAAAGGGCCAAGCAAGAGAGGACAACCTAGGCATTCCTCACGAACACACTCGAAAAAAATCTTCTGTAGCTCTCCATAGAAAACTTAAAATAGTCCCTTATCAGAGAAGTTTTATTATAAGGAGATCATTTCGATTGTTTCATTGGTAATAGAATGCAACTACTGTTGTTATATACGAAAAATATGTTCAAATATCAGTAAACAATTCATATACCAAGAATCTTCTAATCTTGTCTAAGATGGAGAAGTGCAACAATCTCGCACACTTACTAATTATTGTAAAAACAATCGTTTTTGATACGAATGAAACCATAATCATCACAAGTAAACCCTCAAAAAAAGAAATATTCTGACACTGGACTTCCTAAATCTTTCAAGGGAAACACCAATAGGCAGATGTACATTACCAAAAACGGCGTGTGGTAATGTACTTATTACTAGGTCGAACATTTGGGCCACAACCAAATATGCCTAACCTTAAGGTTAAGGAGAACCCAAAAAAAATGCCCCAAGCATCACTCCGAATGAAGCCTCTTCCATGCTCATCATGATAAGCTTTGTTTATCTCAGTGGAAAACAAAAAACAAAAAAAACAAAAAGCTAGAATTTGTAAGCACATTCAAATGCAAAGCTATTGTTGATCGTTGTACGGACATGAAGAGACGTATAGACCTAACAATTGAAGCGGCTTCTTTTAGAGACGACCGGACAAATAATACTTAATTAAGCGTAAGAGAAGCGTCCAAATCGCTCAAGAGAGGGACAGCGTTCGACCTGTAGGAGCAATGCATTTGTTCCATGAATCATGTGATGTAAAATTGGATTGCAGAGTATAGGTTTGCCCACCAAACACTGAAAACATATTAGTTTATAGAAAGTTCCACGTCCTATCATTGTCTTTGACATTGAGAACTCGAGCAATCCAACAACAGGAAGACTGCATTTTCCCTTCATTATCACCAAATAGAAGGTCTAATCTTACTAACGTAACATGGAATGCGTAGGAAATGAGCTCCTGGAGCAAGCAAATTCAGTTAAAAGATTTGCAGGTCTTAGACGCACATGTCAAACTTAAACGGCTATAACATTTGATCCGGATGGCAAATTGAAGCTTAGTACGTATCGATGGAAGCTATTTACAAGCTCGATGACGTGCCAACTTGTAAACATAGTTTCACATGTTATCAAATTTAAAATTCACTATTGTGGCCTTTTGAGTCATTTTTTAGTCCTTTTAGTAACTTTTTTATTATATTAAAGAATATTTTTGTGTTTTTTTTAATTCATTGAGGCTGCTATTAGGATTAGTCATAACAACCCTATCAATATTTATTTTTTATATTTTAAAGGGCATTGAATTAGATTTCTAGAAATTTTTTTTCTATATATGGTTGTTTACGTTCAACTTTTGACACATTATGGAAGTATCAATTAAGTCTTAATATCGTTTCATATTTATCCACTATGTTAATTGGCGTATGAGTATGTTAAACTTGCTTTATCTAATGATAGTTGACTTAATTATATTAGGCTATTGCTCTCCTGACGTAAATTAATAGGGAGCTAAATCTTGTGATATACACAATTAAATGGAGGCATTAAGAGCTTTGGTGCAACAGATCTATTTTATACTTAAGCATTTTAGAATGACACTTTGGAAAAATTACAGATCAATTTGATGCTTTGAACCTAGTTGCCATCAAAAACCGAACTGACGGGATGCTATATAATAGAGAACTTTTCTCTTAAGAGCAATTTGTTGTAGACCAATTTATACATAAAGAAGTAGAAAAATAGATCTACATAGAAGATTCAAATGAAGAAGATGACTTCTTTGTTGGGCCTATGAGAAACATTAGATTCAGAAGAAATGGAATTGATAATGGAGATAATATAAGTTCATACTAAAGGTAAACATTTCTTTCTTTAAACTGAAATAAGAATATTAAATAATTAGATCATCTTTTAAAAAATATATGAAGATTCGAGAAGGGAAAATAGTAAGGATCATTATATGTAGATTGATGGATTAAGCTTTTACATGCTAGGAATGATTTACATCTTAAAGGAATTGAAGTTAACAGAGAGAAATTACTTAAAAGAGATTGAAGGGAAGTAGATTACTAGATATCTAACGGGCTTGAAACATATTATCAAATAAGAAAAGGGTAGAAGCATTAAGGATTCTATCTAAGGTAAGTAACATCATTTTGAAGGCTGAATTAATATTACCAGAGAAGAGTAGGATAAAGTATCATAATAAGAATTGCACCAAAGAAAATTATAAGGTTTATGATGATAATAAAAATTACGTTAAAGATACTCATCTTTGTAATGATCGGTACAAGAAGGAGGAGATAGCTAAAAAACAACTACTGACGTAAACAAATGAGAGGCTAAACTAACCCCAAGGAAGTGTGTAAAGTGTAACTAACCTAGGCAAAATCTATTAGTCACCCACTCAAGAAGGTTTTCACATTCACGAGGGCTTTCTCGTGTAAGGCAATCAACTTTGCATTCAACAAACCTCCTTGAGGGAGAAATTGATTAGAAATATACATAGAGAAAGTATGTTTAAATGGTCTTTTAGGGCACAAAAATACATTTATTGTTAATGGTGAAAGCGAATATTGGGAATATGAGGTAAGATGTGACTAAATTTGTGTAACAATATTATATTTGCCAATTTGGAAGTCACTGGAATGACTAGTAAGAGACTCTATCCCTTCTCTCTAAGTTGGCTTTTTTACAATGGTTGATCTAGGCTTTGCACAAGTGCTTACTTATTTCTTTTTTCCCAACTTCCTCATTTCTACCTTCCTGTTTCTCTGGCTTTCTCATGGTTATTACTTCTCAACTTCTTCTTCCCGTACAGTTTTAATCCTCCATTGTGTTTCTCTCCATAAGCTTCTTATCACTAATTCTAAAAGTCTAGTAAGGCACGTAGGGCTTTTTCTAGATCTTCTTTCCCTACCACTCAAACTTACCATTTTTAAACCACCTTTCAAATTTTCTAGTTCATTGTCACATATTTTTATTCTTCTTTATTCCATATAGTTAGGTTATGCTATACTGGGTCAAAGTGCCACCTCTCTCTCTGTTATAATCGTTCCTACTTTTCCCTCATCACCTTATCCCGATTCTATATTCTAGTTAGCTTCCTCCTGCGACCTAGTTTAAGACCCTACTTTAGCACAATCTTCACTGAGCTTAGCCCCTTCTTAGGATCAGACCCCTTCTAAGCCTTTTAACTAAAGAAATGTTTTTTGTGGTTTCTAGAACTCCTCCCTCTAGTTCATTACCCCTTCCATCAAAGAGGGTCTTACCATTGTGCCACCACCTTTGATAGTCCTTAAGCTTGAAGCCAGCTCATGGAGGGATTATTGTAGGTCTTTCTAAATGATGGCTAATTGTTTCCTTTTTAAATTTAACTCTAAGGGAAAAAGCTCAAGGAATCATAGAAGATGTCCTGTGTCATTTTGATGGTTTACCTATCTTTTTACAAATGTGGAACTTTGGATCAAGCTTGAAGATTAAGTAAAAGTAAGTTTTATTATGCGTCAATTTTCATGAAATCCCTTTAGAATATTGGTTAACAAAGGAATTTAGTCTCCTGGCTAGTTGTATTAGAAGAACATTATGCATGGATGAGGCTACTTCATTGTGTATAAGAATTAGTTATGCCAAGCTTTACATAGGAGTGAATATTAGTTAAATGTTCACTAAGAAAATCTCACTGCTAAGATTGGGGGATGAGGATAATATGATAGAGTGTACCATTAGAGTCCCTTACCAATAGAGACCAACTTTGTCAAAAATAGTGTAAGATGTGGAAGCCTACTAACAGAAGGTTTCAAATGAGTTATTCTGAAGAATTTCCATTGAGCAGTACTCATCTCCTCTTAAATTCTACTTCAATATTTAGTTAAAAAACAATATGAACACAAATTTAGTTCATGTAAACTCCATAGAAGCTGAACCTAATAGTGTTAATTATGATTATCTTGCTCCCTCTCATGCATTAGCTAATATGGCGATCTTAAAGGAAACTCCTGAAAGTTTTACTAATCCTAAAGGAAACTCCTAAAAGTTCTATAAAGGTGAGTAAAATTCATCAGTTATATTATGATGCTATAGAGCCTATAATAGATAATGGATGTGTAAAAATTAGGGAGCCCTCAAATATCTTTGATTGCTAATGGATCCTATGAAGTTAAGATTGTAAGAAATCAGGATGTAAAGCCTAGTCTACACTATCCATCTCAACAAAATCCTAAAGTTTATTTTTCTTAGAATGTTAAAGGGCTTAATGGCCTTAAAAAGCATCAAAATAATGTCTGATTGCATTAGATGAATAGAGACTATCTTGTTTTTCCTTTTGGAGACAAAATTGAAATATAAGAAATGCTCTAATCTCTAGCTACTTAAAAAAAATGGAATCTTATAACCAATCATAATAAACACCACCTAAGGAAAGTAGTTGTTGCTTATGACCCTAATTGTATCAAGGTTATTATATTTTATAATTCTACCCAATGTATGCATATGACAGTGGAAATTTTTGGTGTTAGATCTACCTAGTTCACATTTATATATGCATCTAATTTTCCTTTTCAAAGATCCTCTCTATGAAATGAGTTTTTGACTTATAAAACATTTGTTAGGAAACCATAGATCTCAGTGAAGGACTTTAATAGAACCTTAATTTTTTTATAATTAGACGGTAAAAGATGTGTTGGAAAACTTTGTAATAAACTAAGGTCTTGTAAGCTTAACCTCGAGGTCGCAAATCTCAAATCTAAAAGCAGATACTTCACTTAGAGCAATAATTAAGAGGTGTATGGTATATGAGGAAAAAACTGGACAAGGTAATGGTGAATCATGAATGACTTAAAAAATTCCAATATAGTAAGGCATATTTATACAACACAATATGTTTAGGTCACTCACCAATAGAGATAAATGATCTCTTAGGGGACCATAATAAGAAGTCACCTTTTAGATTCTTTAATTTTTAGTGTAATGAGGATGGATTTCAAAGGGCCATTAACAGAGATTGAGGCTAGAGGTAAAAGGCTATACTTTTTACAAGTTTTACAGAAAGCTCATAAAAATTAACCAGGAGCTCAAGTTATTAAAATTTAAAATGCAAAGTGCCAAAGAGAGAACATTTGAATTGATCAAGTAATGCTTGTAATTCTAGAAGGAAGTTTTTGACTATCCCTTAAATTACCTTTTAAAGCTCGATTACAATAAGGCCTTAAAAGCTCATTCTTATTTACTAATGCAAAAGACAATGCTACTGTATCTAAAGGAAGGAGATGGCAATACTATTTTTTTTTATAATTCCATTCTTATAAGAAGAAATCACAACAGAATCTCAAGCCTAAAGAGTGATGATGGAATAGTTATCATTTGCCAAAATGAGCTCCTTTTTCTTACTAGGGATTATTTCTAAACTATGTTGACATCCTCAATCCTTTATGCACTTTTCTGTATATTACGTCAACTCTTTCATTCCTAGTGTTATGATTAAGTAACAATATGATCTTTGCACAAGGTATTTATCAACAGGTGAAATTAAGGATATGGTATTCTCCTTTAATCTTGATAAGGGCTTAGGATTTTTATAAAAAGTCCTATGAATAAATTAAAATTCATGTCTACAAAGTAATTTAAATGTTTTCTCTACCTTAAGAATGCTTTTATCCTAGAATAAAACTCATTTATGCTTAGTTTAGGCTTGGCATAGGCTAGGGCAAATTGAGTCTGCCCAAGTCTAAGCCTAACCCAAAATTCCGTTTTTTGGTTTGAGCCTAACCTAAAACTCAATCAGGGCCAAGATTGAGCCAATCAAGCCTGGGCTCAATCAAATTTGCTTTTTATTTTTGAAAATTCATGATGATGTCATTTTGAATGAAAATTTTAGGCTTTAGGTCGAGCCTGTTGACTTCGAATCAGGCCTGGCTGGACTTTTTTTCCACCCCTAATCCATTCTCTTTTAAAGAATTTATACCTATATCTTGTTGCAATGTTTTTACAAGATATTATCCAAGTTATTGGCTAATAGAATCAAACATATCTAGCCTCGTAATTCAAGCATAAGTTGCATTCATTAAGGGAGGGAGCATCAGGGACAATTTATGGTTTCTTAATCATTGTTTAAGAATTATTATTTTCAAGTTTTTTGGATCCAACTATGTATTCAAATCACTTGAGGTATAATGAATTAGGATCTTCTACTCTAATCACTTGAGGCATTTAGTTTTGTAACTCATTTTATCACTTGGATTAGCTAATTTATAACCAAAAATTCATTTAATGTTATCAGTAATAATGGAGCTTCCTATACTTTCAATGGCGTAAGAGGTATAAGGCAAGGTGATCCTCTTTTCCCTTACCTTTTTACTATCTAGATAAAGGTATTATATCATATTATACACAATAATTTAAGTCTAGAGCATATGTTCAAGTTTCATAAGAAGTGTAACAAACTAGCAATTATAATTCTTTCTTTTGCTAATGACTTGATCTTATTATGTGGAGCTAATGCATCTTTAGTGGCTTATTTAATGAAATCAGTTAATGAGTTTAGTGTCATCTCAAGTCTAAGCATTAACAAGGAAATCCAATAGTTTATGTTGATGTTGACACTTTTATCCCAAAATCTTGCTTCAATCTTAGGATTCTTTATTAAGGCTTCACCATTTACTTAGTAAGGAATTGCATGTACATCAAATAGAATCTCCTTTATGAAATGTCAAATGTTATTTGATGTGATAAGGAAAAGGATTGGAAGCTGCACTACCAAATGTTTGTCCTATATTTGTATAGTATAGTTAATTAACTCCATGCTATTTGTATATTTATTGATTAGCTTATATAGCATTTCCTAAGAAGTTATGTAAAGAAATTGAAAAAATTCTTAGAAACTTTCTATTATGAGAATAGACACTTTAACCCATTTAGTAAAGTAAGCTAGAGAGACATTTGTTTAACTAAAACTGAAGAAGGATTAGGTGTTAAATATGTCCTTTTAATAAACAAATTGATAATGGCTAAAAGATTGTGGAGAATTGTTAATGACAAACATTTTTTTTGGGTGAAGTGGATGCATGAACATTACTTAAGAAATGCAAACATATAGATTGTCATGCCTAGAATGGATACTTAATAGAGCATACTTCAAAACTTGAAATTAAGGAAAACTTTTTAATATATGATATGGTACAAGGTAGGGAATGGGAATCAAATATGGTTATAGACTAACATTAGAGTATCCTTGATTCACTAAAATTAGTGCCCACTTACTCTAGTGTTAGGACTTTATTTCCTAATAATACTAGAGTTAGTTATTTAATTAATGGAAGAGACTAGAACTGTTGTAATAAAAATTCAACTTTTTTTAAAGATTCTGACCTCATTACTCTCCTAATCCTCAGTATGAGGATAAAACTTTAGCATTGAAGCACTAATTAGGTATATTCCCTAATAAATCATACTTAGACATTAAGCACTCATTAGGTATATTTACCAATAAATCCTACTTGGACATGCTTAGAACCTCAAATCCTAAAGTTCAGTGGTTTCCTTTGTCCTTTGTGCTTTAGCTTGTAGTTAAGCAAAAGCTTTGCATTATGGAACGAATTAGGAGTCTTTTTTCCCTCTATAAAACCCTAAGTATAATTTATGTTTAAATGTTTAGGAATCTAATAAACATCTAATCTTTGGATTTTTATTATCAATTTAGTTATGGAAAGAAATAATTAGGGTGTGTAACCTGGTTTATAGCTTTAGAAACTTTAAAAATGTTCTGTAGTGAGTTTCTAATTTACCACATTTGATTCAAGATAATAGTAAGTTCATTGGTTTTGCTCTAGGCTACTTTATTTATATTATTTAGTGGAAGATAAACTAACAAATGTTTAGGAGTTAATCTTACCTCTTGAGCTAGTGAGCTAAGGAAATATCCTTTGAATAAGAGAGCTAGCTTTTACAAGAGGAGCATCTCTTACACTTTCTTAAGGAATGAGGATGAAATTGAACTTATGAAGTAGCAGACAAAATTTGTTAATCTAGTTGTTTTTATATTTCATTTTATTGGTTAAAAGTATGGATATTACTTCTACTCTTTAGGATGAACATGTTTAGCTAAATTGATGCCACACTAGCATAGATTGGTATATAAACTTCCTTAAAGGTTTTATTTTGGGATTATTCCTTAGAAAACAATTGCTTGTGGCTGGAAATGAAATTCTTTAATTAAAAAAAACAATGTTATATGTGCCAAACTACAAAACGATGCTCCCAAAACATATACCAACTTTAAATGGCCCTAAATTTTAATCCAAAAGGGGTTTTAAGTCTTCAATATATCAACAAAATGATCTATCTAAACATAACAACGTGTTAACATGTAACCACAAATTTGTCTATTTTAAGGTCAAAATCCACTATTTTGGTCGACTCTGGGCTATTATGTAGTTTTAGTAAATCTTGATTCTATTTAAGGGTATTTTGATACTTATCATTCTTATATGAGACTCATATTAAATTTAGTCATTGTTACCCTATAAATATTTATTTTAATGCTTTATAATACATCATATATGATTACACAATATAAGAATGCTAGTTATATTTCATGTTTCTTTGTTATATAAATTAACATTAAAGCAAGTTGAATTTGTTTAATCTAATAACAAGTGACTCAATAGTAGTGGGTAATGTTTCTCATGATGGGGATCATGTGATGCCCTAATACCCCTTGGGAGGATACGGGACGCCACGCAGACAACATAAGATACATGCATATAGAATTGAGACAAAACCAAAACATATGAAATATTCATCATAATTTCATAAACCTGCCTAAATTAAGGTTATTACAAACCTTCAAATAAATCCAAAGTCATATACATCAAAGACAAGTCAAAAACAAACTCCAAAAAAAATACAATTTTAACAAAACAAGACTTAGACTTCATTGGCCATTGCGGTTGACTCGTCCTAGTCCTTAAGTCCTTCTCTCTTAACCTACACGGGGCAAATACACCGTGCTAAGCATATAGCTTACTGAGTAATAACTAATCTGTGCATAAATTGACAATTAATTATACACAATCATGATATATCATAAGTATGCAATAACAGTTTATCGAAACGAACAATTTAAACATATAATATTGGATCTTAAACAGATTGTACGGAAAACAAAATTAAGTCTCACAGGAGAGTATAAACCCTTCATAATCATAACATAATTTCTTGTTTATAATAGAGTCAAACAGAAATCAGAATACAAAATCATATGACTGTTAAATCCATTTACAGAAGTGGGTAACGGGACTTAAACAGGAGATACCATAATTGGTATCAGCAGGAAAAACATATGCCTCAATATTAGGAGACACCGAAGTGTCAATGCAGGAGACACCAAAGCGTCAATACAGGAGACACTGAAGTGTCAGTATAAGAGACACCAAAGCGTCAGTACAGGAGACACCGAAGCGTCAGTACAGGAGACACCGAAGCGTCAATACAAGAGGTATCAAAGTGTTAGTACAGGAGACACCAAAACGTCAATATAAGAGACATCGAAATGTCAGTACAAGAGACATCGAAGCGTCAATACAGGAGACATCGAAGAGTCAATACAGGAGCAACTATAGACCCTTCTAGGCATGCCTATTTACCCACAACTAGGACTCAACAATTTTAAAAGAAAACAAAGTCCTTTAGACATTTTATGCAAAGCAAGTAGTCAATCATATTAACATATAAGTAGCACTTCAATATCACATTCATCAATCAATACCTCGGACCTTTATGATCGGAATCGGTACACAATTCAGTATACATTCATCAATATCAAATTCAATTTAGTAATAAACGAAACAAATCAAGGTGAGACCATCTTAAGTTACTCACAAAAGTTACCGTCTAAATTACTTACAAAAATTACCATCTAAAGTTACTTACACAAAATATCATCTAAGATTTACTTACAAAAATCTCCCTTATTGCCTATTGTCTCAACGTCCCGGTAATATCTGGAATTGGTCGCTTTAAGGGTTCCTCTAAAACATTCAATACAAACATATATTGATATTGTGCACAATTATGAATTCAATTATGCACATTCATGTATACTTAATATGTATGATGCATTGCCATGACAAAAATCTGGGTTTCTTATCCCTAATCTTATCACATTATCATTCATATCTGGAATTGGTCGCTCCATCTTCTCGTCGCGGCGAGCGGCAATTTTCCTGCAGCGACATGCTTTAGTATTTTGGGCATAACCTTTGATGTAGATGTTCAAATGAGGTGATTCTTTTTGCGTTGTAAACTAGAGACATAAGGATACAAGTTTTATGAAGAAATTAAGTTCTGAATCAGTCCCTAAGAATCTTAAATTTTTGATGGAAGTCGAGCATAAAATTCTTGTTTTAGTTTTGGTTGTAGTTTGAATGGTTAAAGTTTGATTTTCCGATTTTTACCCCGAATTGATTGGAATTTTGGTTGTTTGGTTAAGGAAATCAAGTGAGGCAAGAGGAGCAAGGGGAATGAGAGGAAAGGCATTTCTAAGAGAGTTTTAAGCAAGAATTCCAAGGTGGGTTCATGTTTATAATAGAGGACATAAGTCACTCATTGTTTTGTTCAAACCAAGAAAGCTTTAATACTTTAAATTGCATCATCAATGTTGCCTCATGTGCTATTGTGAATTGATTATATGTTTGCTATATGATTTGCATTCATGATTAATGAAAAGGTTTCAAAAAGGATTTCTCTTTTCAAGAATACATGCTTATGAAATCATGTTTTCCGAAATATATGAAAAGCAAGTTTACAAGCAAGTGCCAGTTTGGCAATCAAGTTTACAAGACTTCGAATCATGCATGTTATGTGGGTTTGTGGTAGTCCCAAGAACCTTCACGTGCACGTTGACCATGAAAAGGCTTCTCTCGCATGCCCGCTAGTGGCACGGAACTCCCCACAAGGACTCCAACTACGACTACACAGGACCATTTCGATGGGAATGTGTAGTACGTCATGAACCCGAGCTAACCCAAACCATTATGCTATGTTATGTGCTTATGAGCTGTTGTTATGTTTCATGCATTCATGCTTTAAATTCTACTTATGAATTGTTTAAAGATCAAGCATATCGAGATAATGACATTTTCATGCACAATTGCTATGATTTCAACGAGTACCACGACAATGAGTTATTTTGAATAATTTTGCTTATTGTTGTATTATAAATATATTCCCACAAGCTTTATAGCTCACCCCCTCTACCTTCCCCATTCAGGTGACGAGCAAGAGACTGAGTGAGTCACGAGTTATGGCAGCACTCCATTTTTGTTATGTTTATGTATTTTTCCAGTTTTACTTTAAGTCAAGGCTTAGTGACATTTCAAGCTTTATTGGTTCAAGAGTATTTTTGTATTTTGACTTTTGAACTCAAGTTGTTATTTGAATTGAAATGCTATCAAAGCTTTGTAAACTCATCTTTTGGCTAATGAATTATGAATGTGTTGGTTTCAATTAAATGAAAGAAAGTTTCAAGTGGGCCTATTGAGTTTCCATCTCTATATATTTCACCTCACGCATCAAGCACCAGGCTCTCATGTCCGATGTTGGGTTCCATAAACGGGGTCCAACATGACCCCATTTCACAATTTTACTTGAGCATAGAAAATTTAAATACATTTCATACGATTAGACATCCATAATCAATTGAATTCACCAAGCACTCAAGCATAATATAGTTGTTTCATAATTCACAATCAGAAGTACCCCATGACTATTATCATATCAGTATATGACATTTTGCCTTTCATTCCACCAAACAGATCAAATCAAAAGCAGCATGTAACCCTTTTTTTAAATTTATTTCGGTGTTATGATCGAGCACCTGAACTGTCCCTATAAGGGCAAATTAATCGTTGAGCCAGAGGCTCTGAAACTGTCCCAATAAGGGCACATTAATCGTTGAGCCAGAGGCTCTGAATCACTGTGGGCTCGAGGCCCAAATACGTTGAGCTTTAAGCTCTCGGTAGCTGCTCCGGTCACAACTGTCAATTACTGATCATATATTTATACAAGGAACGCATATGTCAAAAATAAAGCAAACCAACATCATAGTTTATCCCAACTTAACACATCTACATAAATGGTTCACAAACAATCACATTCAAATCACATGAAGAAAGTAGGGCACTCCTATGTCAGTATCTCCCAGTACATCAGGCACCTTCGGCCCGGAATCAGTCATAAACAAACGCAAGCCCACCATTATTCTCCACAGTATTATAAATGTAAAATTATAAACAATCAGTAATCGAGAAACCATTTAGGTTACTCACCTTTGCTTCCAAAGCTAAAGCCTGGAAGTCTCAGCAACGTCTGTGAATTGACGTTCGAAAAGCGTCTCTAAAACAGTCCAAATATTCAACATTACCAAATTTGCAATCAGAAACATTTAATAATGCACATGTAGCAATTAAATGTGTATAATGCATGTTCGTGACATTCCCGGTACTAATTCACAAATTCCCATCACAAAAATTCCTTCTAAAAATTAGAAAACCATAGCTACAAGAATCACTCAATTCGGACCTTTATAGGTCCAAATATAAATAAAATACGAATCAGAAAAATTATTTCCCGGACCCCTCACTTCGACCTAACTGATCCTCATCAATTTCAGCTCTAAAAATTTCCAATTTCACAAATAATGAAATTAAATAATATACGAATCCGATGCCTCGAAAATCAGGTCAATCGGATGTCGGATGACGAAGATATAAGCAAAAGAAGCTTTAGGACAAAACAAAAGATAAGAGAGTTTGTACTATTTCCCTCTCTTCCACCATCTGAATTTCTAACATGCATAACTTTTTACAAACTTATCCAAAAATTACAAACAAGATCTCATTGGAAAGATAACAAGAAACCCTACAAGTTCCATGAAGGGCTCACAA
>JANTPM010000244.1:23268396-23279507 GCA_025434745.1 Erythroxylum divaricatum
TATTTGTTCCCTTCCCCATCTTACCCCTACGGATGGATGTTTGGATGGCTAGTAGGCTGTTTACTAATACTAACTAATAGACTGATCAGCACTAGCATGCTGATCACTAGGAGGGGTGCTATCATAGTTACATAGAAAACAGTTGCAAACAACTAAAAAAAAATATAAAACTCACTGTTGGTGATGCTACTAAAACAAATCCATGAGCTCCAGAAGCCTCTAAGGCTGTTAACCTAGATGTCTTCCCAAAAGAGACATTTGTAAACGGAGTAGATTTTCCAGCAGGGGGCTTTGAAGCTGGTGGAGGAATAAAAAGAGCTGATGCGTCCATTGGTTTAGTTGGAATAGGTGGTGGTTGTGTAGGGGAAATGTTGGACAAGGGAGCATTTGTAGCCCCAATGTTCCTCTTCAAGTGCATTTCAAAGCTGCCAACCTATTAAAAACAAGAGAACCAGTCATAATATCTTTCCGAGAATTGTCATGCCATAATAGTAAGTTTCTAGAAACTCCAAAATGTCATTTTCTTGTACTAAATCTCTGAGAACTTTCTAGAAAATTTAAGACATTTCTCTTAGACAAAAAGGCAAGACAATAGGTTTAACTAAAAGAGCAAGCCAACATCATAATGAGGAATAGGAGATACTTTCAGTTTCAGCTCAGCAATCTGTGTCTCGTCACAAACTTCATGGAGCAATGCCTGTCAATTATAAAAAGCTCATCAACTATATTTTTAATCATAATTAAAAAAGTCAACATACTTAGTCCACAAGGCTCCGCACATTGTGAGATTCTAGAGAGGGTCATAATATACACAGCCTTTCTATTGTATTTTTACAAACAGACTCTTTCTGTAACTTGAACCTATGATTTTATGGTCACAAAGGAACAACTTTACCAGTTGCTTCAAAGCTTGCCCTCGTTTTTTTTTAATTATAATTATGGAGATAAAATATCTAAAGTCAAAATTTTCATTTGCCTTCTAGGGCATAGAACTTCAAATAAGTTTAATTAGCTCTATTACATTAGAGAACTTAAACATTTTAAGCTTTTCCAATGCTGTAAAATGAATAGGATTAAATTGTCCACATCTAGTGTATAACATATTATATTTGCTGAAAGACAGATGTCCTCTCATACATAGGATGGATATACGCAAAAGATGTCCCTAACTCCCTCTTACAAGGTTCGTGGAGCTATTAGATTATCCGATATGACATGTTACTCAAATCTTGTCAAGTATGAAGTCCATCACAAAATTCACTACCAAAGTAGGTGGTTGTGATACATTAAAAAATAGGTAATATGTTACAACGACATGTCAAACTTTGAAGTTTCCTGATTTAATTTGTTGCCTTTAAGGGTGATTTACATCTGAATCCTAAATCTGAGAAAATAGTTATAGAAGCTCAGCTTGATCTGAATTGTAAAGAACTGTTACCCCTTTTGATTGACATAGTAAGCCAGCAAAAAGGACTCAAATCACAAAATTCATCACCAAAGTTCAGAAGGAACTTAAACTAATTGATGAGAGCGCTCACCTCAAATCCACTGGGGAAAGTTGTACGTTGAAAAGTATTCTTCTCCAAAGAGCCTTGTTTAGCAGCACCTGATGAAACTGCCCCATCATAAGGTTCAAGTTTTAGAATGTTATGTTTATAAATAGATAAACACCTGAACAACATCCAATCAAAGACATAATGATTGCACATTGACCAAACTAGAAACTGAATTAGAGGCATATTTGTGGAACAAAAATGAGCAATTGCAATCAGAGATTTCTAAAGTAACATATTGAAGTTGATACTTGATAGGCAAACCAAATGTGAAATCACTTTCCAGCCATGCACCTCAAGAATTTTATTGTTGTCAAATTAAGAACATTTGATAGCACTAGAAAACAAAGAATTTTCCTCAAAATGACAGAAATTCTTTTTCATTTCAAGCATAGACTTATAGCCTGCTTCTTCATAACCACTAAAGTCTACTGTCAAACTGTAAATGACCATCACTTTAGCATCAGATTTCAAATCTAGCATAATAATTTCCAAATATGGATCATAATTTACTCATAGAAATCAATGGCACGGTGATTGATAGCGATTTGCTATGCTTGCAACAAAACTCTGGAAGAAATTAATACACAATCATCCTTGTCTGGGAACTGCATTAAATAAGGAAAGAACAAGTAAAGCCTAATTTAATTGAATATAAGCTAACCATCTGCCTTGGCTATTGAAGTATTTTCAGATGTCTTCACACATGATACCAGCATCACATTTTGCTTCATTGGAGAAGAGAGAAGCTTTCTATAAACATTTGGGCTTTTTGAACATGTATTACCTGAGAAAAGACACCTCTGATCATGAATACAGACCACGCTAGTCATTTTAAGAAGGTATCTTGCATAAATGATAATTCCCATAAATTCAGTAGCAATATAAAAGCACCGAAGTACTATAAACCACAGGAGAAAAACTACCCATGTGTATCTGCATAACCTTGATAACTCTAAAATACGAATATGCAACAATCGTCAACTCCTTATAACAATTGAGTTGTTGATGTTATGCAACAAAATGAAAGGAATATTAATTGTCGCCAAACATTAACTTTCAAAAATGATAACTCTAAAATACGAATATGCAAAAATCGTCAACTCCTAATAACAATTGTGTTGTTGATGTTATGCAACAAAATGAAAGGAATGTTAATTGTCGACAATCATTAACTTTCAATAATAATTTTGTACGACGACACAACATGACCGAGTTATGGATGCAGCTCAAGCCTTTAAAACAGGAATCTAGTTACAACTTTAGCCTGATAGATCCATTTACGCATTTCCTAACGCCGAGAATTTTAAACAACAATTCCAAGTGATTGTATCAAACAATGACATATGCCATACTGTTAAGCAAATTGAGTTCGGTACACTAATTAACTTTGTTATCCAGATTGGGAAATGTATAATATGCTTAGTTTAAGCAAATCGATAAGCTACGCGGCACGCAATAGGGTCGCTGAACTTGATATAAAAAGTTAAAGCTAGAAGCTTCAGCTAATGTAAATAAGGATCTCAACAGATGACAACACCTTAAGCCTAGCTTTAGCTTCGGAGACCGAATTCGAGTATAATTAACAACTCAATAAACACAGAACAAGAGAAAGAGACAGCGGTTGGTGGAATACAAAAAAGTTAGTGTTTGGTAAGGAGGAAAGTAGCAGAAGAAACTGAAAGAAAATGTCAGAAAACTGTGTATTACCCAACAAAGAAAAAGAAAAACAAACAAACAGTAGTCAGAAACTTAAGCGAAATTCGTAGCAAGGTTCAACGTAAATGTAAACATTTAGATAGTCTTTTCACACAGATACATATTAGAGGGAGGAAGAGAGTTACAGTGAAAAGATCGAAGAACAACCGATGAGTCCATTGAAGCAAGAGAAAAGCAAGTGAGGATCTAGTGTTTGGTGCAGAGAGAAGGTAGAAAGAGGTTTTAGGGGCAAAATGGAGGAGTTAATATAGAAAATGTTTTAGCTTAGTTCGGTGAGCTGCAACCTTTTAGAACGGTTGGATACAGGAGGACAGCAGTGGCGAGAGTGTCTTTGGAATCTCCGTCCGCCCCTCAGTTTTTTCACAAAATACTAATTGAAGACTTTCTTTTGTTTGGTTTTTGTTCCAACCCACTTTTTTAAGTCTTCTTTTCCCCTTAGAATTTCCTGGTATCACCGCCATGGTCGTCATCATTATTTTATGAGACAACTTTTGTTGTCACATTGACATCAACATTTAATGTTTCGAGCGAGATGAATTCATATCTTGCGTTTCCTCGTTGCAAAGCCATTGAGCAATCTAAGAAAAATAGATAAGGGAGTAAGAACGAGAGCTGCATAAGATTTTGTGGATCTAATACTTTGCCAGCAATTCCTACTATTGTTCCTACTCCTCAGCCTTGCATGATACTTAGATCAGAAGAGGATAACTTTCCTCTACTTTCAAGGAGTACAGTTATCGAGAATTATGCAATACCTAACAATTTGAATCTACTTAGAAATTTATTTGAATTAAAAGTAAATAACAAAAATTGAAACAAATAAATAAATGAAATAATTAATCAAATAACAACTAAATTGTCAATTAAAATTAGGATTTGATCAAAATTGAATACTTAGGAATTTTTATTTCCTTTGTTATTGTTGATTCAATTATGTGTTTGATTATAGATTTTCTAATGTATTGATTACCCTCTCTAAGGATTTATTCAATTAACCCTAACTGAATTTAAAATTTCCAAATTTGCAATCTCACGATTCACAAAACTTTTCCTAACTGATTTATTTGGATATGAAGCTATCTATTGGATATTAATTTCTTAAATAAGATGTCTCTTCATATGATTATTAACTTGATAATTACAAGTCTATTAAACTGCCAACCCTCATTGCACAATTTAACACTGATTACTTTTGACTCATTCTCTTGATTTGTTATCAAGTTTAAACATGAACAATTATCACAAATATTTAAATACGTATTGAAATCAACAATAATCAAAATCACAAAATAAGTCCAGAATAAATCCTAATCTAAAATTTAAAATTTCATAAACATGTTTAACATCTTATAATTCATTTTAAACATAAAAAAATAATGAAAGAATTAAAGAAAAAGAAGAAAAACTCAATTGAAGACTTGATTTAAAAAGCTGAAATTCCTGGATGTTCTTCTTGATCTCAAAAGTATGATCCACTCTTTGGTGTTGGTTTCTGTGTTTTTTTTGGTGAGTTTCACATTCTTAAATAGTATATTAAGACCTTAGGGGTGTAACTAGAATTTTTTCACTTTGTTCGATTCCAAAAATACTCATAAACCTTAAAATAGATGAAAAAACTTGCGCTTGGAAACTCTTTATCACCATTGTGAAATGTGAGTCAAGATCGTGCTCCTAATTTATCCTCTGTATCAGGACTGTGACACCTATATTCTTCCTCCATCTTCTTCATTGTTCAGTTACCTTATTTCTAACACTTATAAATACATCAAACACCTCTTAAAACATAAAATTAAAATCAAATTCTTGCTTTAAACCAAACAAAACACTTAGATTGCATACGATCACTAACTTACATAATTATAAGCCCACACACATGATAATCAACTAAGAAGTACTTAAAAACACATTTAAACATCTAACAAAACATAATATAATCTATTCCTATCACATAACATGGTGGTGGACTAGTTGTTTTTAATTAAAATGAATTAATAAAAAGAAATGCAAAGTTAAAATTGGAAATGAGTTGCAATAAAGAGAAGATTCTTATTATTGTTTGTCAAACAATTAAAAACAATTCTAATGAAAATTTTATGTGAAACATAATTAAGAGAAACATGGATGTATCAAAGAAGAGACACAACTGTGAATATCATATCTTTTATAGACATGTCATAAATACAATATAAATGTGTCAACGAGAGTTACAGGTGTGCCTATCAACTCCAATCGTTTTTTATTCTCTTTTAAACTTAATCACTTGAATCCCTAAACCTATGTTTTGGATGCATTCAAATTTTGATAGATGTGGTTTAGAAGTTAATCTATTCTAGGTTATAATTTTACTTTAGAGAGGGATTAGCATTTGCTTCCTTACCATTGACAAGAATTGCCTCCTTAATGCAATCAATGATTCTTTGATAGAATGTATGTTCGTCCTACTTTGTGCCTCTAAATAATCTATCTTTTTTTCCAAATTACATAAACTACATAACTAAGAAACCTTATCCGATTATAACAACATCATCTTTCCTCAAGCATTTAATATTGCAAAACCATTAAACTATATCACAATATTTATCTTTGTTTCAATTCAAGTTACACAAAACTGAGATCCTTTTCCATTAAAAAAAAGATAAGAACATTTATATAGAAATGAATGAGCATTTAAAGAACAAATGTTCTATAAATAATTTTTTCCTTATGGCTAAGGGGGCATAAAGGATTAAAAACATTGAACTTAAGCTTATCATTTATTCTGAACCTCTATTTGATTGCTAACCAAAAAATAAAAGAGGTTTCAACAATATTGCTTTCTCTCCAAGCTAACTTGTAACAAGAAACTTTATGTTGTGGTAGTAAAAATTAAGGTATAAGAGCGATTAATGAAGATCTTTGACTTCTGCTTTATCTAGATCAATCTATCTTCTATCCCAAGATTGAGATTTTGAGTTCGTAAGCTCTCTCTTATAGCTGAGAAGCCTCCTAATGCATAAACTAGCCAACTCCAATTCTTTCTTTAAACAATAACCTCAACCTTAGTATAATTAGGTATGTAACACTCTAAAAGAGCTATACAAGGCCCAAGTATTGCTAATTATTAAACTAAAGATAGGTTTTCTTACCATTTCCATAAATGCATTATTAGGCATTTCGATTTTAATTATTGATTCATAGAAAGGAAGAAGATTTACACTATAATACAAAAGCTTTGGCAATAGCATACTTATGTCGTTTCTACATTAACAAGCATTATATTTGCTTTATGTAACTAACCCTTGTCCTTTTTATGATGGCTACGCCTTGAAAGAAAGCTTTTTGTTGCAACATTGTTGCAGTTTTTTCATATATCCAAACATAATATAGTCAAATCTCTTAAAATTTATAAAAAAAGCCAGGCAACTGCTAGGTGTAAATTATATTATGTTTTGATAGATGTTTAAGTGTGCTTTTGAGTATATCTTAGATGATTATCATATATATAGGCTTAGAATTATGTTATTATTAGTGTTTGTTTCTATTCTAAGTGTTTGTATGGTTTTGAGCATGATTTGTATGATTTTGAGCATAATTTGGATCTTAATTTTATATTTCAAGAGGTGTTTGATATATGTTTGAGTTTATAGAAACAAGAAATTGAAGAAAAGAGAAGAATTAGAAGTATAGAAGTAGCTCATGATCATGACTTGCTTGTCACGATTGTGATAGAGAGCGCAGACAATAATTCCAACCAATTTTAGCTTTTCCAGAATGCAGCTCTTTTTTGTAATTTTAATGTTTTGGGGATTTTTTGAAACTAAATTAAGTGTGTAAACCCTAAAAGCCTCAAGAACTATTTAAGAATATAAAACACTAAAAAAGAGCAAGTTCCATCTTACCAAACTGAGATTAATCTAAGGAAGATCAAGAGGAGCATCAACTGTCCAACATTTTCCAGATCTACAAATTCGACTCCAAATCAAGTATTTCTTTCTTTCCTTTTGTTATTTCCATTAAACTTGATCTGTGTACTAGATTGGAAGATGTTATACACATTGAAGATGTTTTAATTTCATATTAGGATTTGTTCCTGACTTATTTTATTACTTGAACACTTTTAATTTCAATACAATGTCTTAGGTGTTGTGATATTTGTGTTTGCTTATACTTCGACAACAAATCGAGAGAGTGAATAGATAATAATCTAATTAGGTTGGATAAAGAGATCTAACAACCTAATAAGTCATGTAAATATCAAATTATCATATGAAGAGAGATCTTGTGTGAGAACTCGATTATCTAATAGATTGCTTAATAACTAGTTGAAAATGTTAAGTTGTTTTTGTTAATTAAGAGATTGCAAATTTAGGATTTCATTATCAATTAATGATTATTAATTGGGTTTAAATTATTAGGCCTTGAGACAGAATAATCAAACCCTTCATAAATCTAGGATCAACACCAAATTGAATAAAAAATTATTAAGGGAGCAAAATGATGATATAATGAATGCTATACTTTTATACTTAATCGTCCTTGTTTTATTGTGACATGTCAATTGTTAAGTGGTTTAGTATTCAATTTTATTTGATTGTTTAATTTCTAAATTTTATTTTCTCTCAAATCATATTTCACAACCTTATACAAAGTTAGGTTCATTTAGTTTTAGGTAATGCCTGTAGGATCATCACCTCAATTATTATAAGTTTACGATCCGTATACTTGCAAAATATTAAGGATCTTACAATAAGTAAAACTTTCTCAACAAATTTTTGGTGTCATTGCTCGGGAATTAGTTTAAAAATGTTTGAATTCCTTTTTTTAAGGAATTATTATCCTTTCTTGTGATTATGGTATCCAATCACACGAAATTAAAAAAGAAAAGAAAAGAAGGAAGTTTGGGTGTAAAGTTGAAGGCACATCAATTTGGACATCACTAGGCAACTATAAGGAATCCAAAAAGTTAAATGCCAAGAAGAGATAAAAAGACCGATGATGGAGGAAATACCTCATAGAAAGCAAAGGACCTTTATGGACTTTATAAGCCTAGGGTTTAATGCCTATTATTAAGGAATTTCATGACCGCTAGTGCAAGTGACAGATAATTTGTTAAAGGGATGGAAAGGACACAATTTGATCAGAGAAGTAATCATCCTTATTTGAACACTTACAATCTAGGGTGGCAGAACCACTCAGATTTCTTTTGGTCTAACAATGCAAGAACTCAAATGGGAATTCAAAGCCTACCAGAATTTCAACAAGATGAGTCTAGTTTATAAGATTCAAATTTGGGCAAGATCATGAACAAGATCATAAGTTTGGATGAGGCTTAGAACAGGCTAGAAGGGAAGTTCGAAGAAGTAATGGAAGATCATGCCTCTTCTATTAACAACTTAGAGTTTCAAATGGGCCAACTTACCAATGAATTCTATAAGAAAAGTGTGAAAAACTTTATGAACAATATAGAAGTAAATCCAGGAGAACAATTTAAGGCTATCACACTTAGAAGTGAGAAAGAGTTAAAAGAACTAGTGGAAAAACAAGCTGAACCCCACCACGAAAAAGACTAAGAGAAGAAGAAAGAGGATGCAGAAAAGGGTGAAGACCCTCCATACATTCCTCCTCTGCCTTATCCACCGAAAATATCATTCCCACAAGGATTTTAGAAGAACGAATTGGATGCACCATTCATAAGGCTCGTGTAAAAGCTAAAGAAATGGCAAAGTTACTTGTCTTTTATGGAAGTGTTGAAAAGCAGGCCCAAGTATGAAAATTTTTTTAAGACATATTATCTATCAAGCGAACTTGGGATGATAATCAAACGGTAGCCATGATGGAAACCTCCAACTCCTTAATTACCAACCGTATGACCTCACAATTGATATTTCCAGGGAGCTTTACAATACCTTATTTAGTTGTTAATTTAAAGATTTCAAAATATTTATGCAAGTTAGGCATAAGCATAAACCTTATACCTTTGTCGATTTTTAGGAAATTGGGGCTAAGAAATATGAAACTAACATCTATGCATATTTAGTTAGTGGATTAGTTGATAAAGAAACTGCTTGCTGTGGTGGAGGATGTATCTATAAAAGTGGACAAGTTTATTATTCCTGTAAATTTTGTTGTGTTAAACTTTGAAAAGGATCGAAAATTTCCGCTAATCCTTAGTTTACCATGTTTGACTACCAAAAAAGCTTTGGTAGATGTCCATGAAGACATCCTTATTCTTCCGATTAGAGATGAACAAGTGAAATTCAACATGAATAAGGTATTAAAGAATCCAAAGGAGGGTAACATTTAGGATAATTGACGAAGTGGAATCTTTAAAGGAGTGAAAGGAAGAAGAACAGATGAAAACGAATATTGAGTTTGAAGAATATAAGGAAGTCTCTATTTAAGAAGATGAAGAAGATGATGAAGAAGAAGAGAATGAAAAAAAAATGATACAAGACATAAAGGTTGAAGAAGATATAAAAGTCTCTATTCATGAAGTGGAAGAAGAAGAAAAAACTAAGAAATAGAAGTTCATTCCCCAAAAACCTTATGGAAAAAACAAAAAAAATCTTCGTTTTTAACCACTCGATAACGTCACCGCTTTGATACCACATATAACACGTCATGATAACTTAGTTATGTATCCTGGATCGAACATGAAAGGGTAAGAAACGAAGAAATTTGAAAAATACCAGATTTTGGTTCTATAACTTCAAATGAGCCTTTTGAAATTGAAACAAGCGCGAATCCACCACTGTTTTCACATGAACTCCTTATCAGAACGCGATCAATGTCGTTCTATAGTTTTCTCAAAACGTAAGCTCTCTTAAAGGGCTAGAGAATCCTTATGCTTATAATTGATATGAGCAACAACAAGAGATCTTAACCTTTATATTTAGCTTCCATATCGGGCTTCCCCATCACAGGTCCGATATAGGTACGGTTCATACTGATCGAGATCTATTTTCTACTCAAACTTTAACCCATTAATTAGATCATTTACTGGGTCTCTTTATTATCTTAATTTCGATTAAATTATGTAACCTAACTGATAAGTTATTTAAAACCCAAAAAATACAATTAAATATTGTCCAAGTTTATAGGAAATTACAAAAAAGTCTAATAGTTTAGTGATAAATTATTTAAAAGCATTCTTTATCTTGTACATATTTAGATGTATATGATAAAGTCTATAGGATAATTGTACATTGCAAATGAAATTATAGTGAGATTATAATTATAAGATTCATATTGCATTTATGTATCATAGGATAATTGTACATTGCAAATGAAATTATAGTGAGATTATAATTATAAGATTCATATTGCATTTATGTATTGTTCCTAAATATTCCTAATCATTATTTTATTAAGACTGGACATTAATAGAATGTCAAAAGACTAGCACACGTTTTATTTTTCCTTATGGAGGAAGTGGTCGATCTCATAGGCTAAAGTATAGAGATACTTAAACAAATATATGGGTGATTGTTAGAAAACAAGTTCACTTACTAGACCCGATATGAGAAATCTATTGAGAACATTACTTGTATGTCTTTAGAATTCTCATTGTGATGACTGTATAAGTGATCTTTTGACTTGAGATCACCAAAGTTATTGCAACATCCCACTACCACAAGATACATACCTAAACATTTAAGCATATTTAAGTACATATCCTATGATAATGACATGTTAGGGCAAAAGTAAAACCAAATTATACATGACATCGTCTAACATAATCGAAAATCACTAAATTTTAAAACCATTCATTACACTACTCCACACAAGTTTACACTATTTCCTTTAGACAAATATTTACATGACCTCATATAGGTTCTAACGAAAATACAACAAAATACA
>JANTPM010000244.1:23288585-23304007 GCA_025434745.1 Erythroxylum divaricatum
AAATTGTTCTGGTCTTAAATTTAATCATACTGAATTGTTGTAGGAAAATTAATTCATTGTTTATATTTTTATAAAATTGAATTAATTCAAGTAAATTTTAATTTAATTTAATTTGGGAATTGAATAAATTTATATTCAAAAGTTTTAGTATTATTTAATTTGTCAATTTTAAAATTATATATTTAATTTAAAAATTACTACTAAACATTATTTGGTTTGTTGAATTTAAATTTATATATCTATATATTAAAATTAACCAATTATTTTAGTAAATTTATTAATTAAATAATTATCACTTTTTTAAACATTTTTTAGATTAAATCTTTATTTTAACTTGAAACCCAACAACACATTAAGAACTACATTTATTGATTTATTTTATTTTTATAATTAAATAAATTTACAATTTTTAATTTCATTAAATGGTAAATTTAAAGTTAAAATTAATTAAATTAAACCCTTTTTTTGTCCCCCACCTCTAGCTTCGGTCAACCTTTAAGCTCCAGTACAACATCAAGCTTTTCCATTTTGAACTCTTCCTGGAAATTTTCAACCAGCTATACATAAAACAGCTGAACCAAAAGTATGCTTGGATCATGGGTTGATCGACAAAGTATGTTTCTGTTCGACGGGATGATCTCAAACTGAGCTAACTCCAACTGTTAGCTGTGACATTGACTTGATTTGATGCAAGTCTCTGCATAGAAATTGCTTATATATTCAAGTAACAAGTTGAACTTAATCTTAATAGTACAGACTCGATAGATTCTTACGTACTTAGAGCATCTTCATCGGACAAGATTACATTAATCAGGGAGGAGAGACCACCCTGACACAGAGGAAGAAGAAGGTTACTATTAGCTAATTGTTCATATATACATCAAAACCCATATCCTCTTCGTGTAGGAAGCAAGAATCAGGGAGAGGTTGTGGAATCGATTGCTTCACTCCAGGCGGTAGGTTGGTGTCGAAGTACGGCGGTTGCGGTGGCGGGGGAAGACAGTCAGGAACGTTGATGGATGGGTCGTCATCTACGGAGTTCATCATAGCTTGGTGGAGTAGTATCTGAGTCTTCAAAAACTTGACATAGTTAATGGCTTCCTCTAACATGGACACGGTATCCATCTTAGTCCCACCAGGAACTAAACTCTGCAAGATCTTGAACCTGTCGCTGATACGATGCCTCCGTTCTCTGGCAGCCACACTTTGTGGATCAGTTGATAACTTCACACCATTGTTGCTGCTTCTCTTGCTGCCACCAGCACCACCACCACCACTCTTCTTCTTCTTATCTTTTCCATTACAGGGCTTTGAAGAAGAAGCTGAAGAGGTAGTGTTTGTAGTAGCAGGAAAGTAGTCCATTTCCAGGAAACTTCTCCCTCCCGTAAACACACCTAGTGTTGAACATTCTAGGGGCGAGATATATATAGAGAGAGAGATAGAGATTATAGGCATTTTATTAATAAGGATTTTTATTTTTAATTAATCATTACTTGTGAAAATAATATGTAGCTTTACCTTTTTTATAGTTGGATATTTTATATTATTTTTAAAATTACTACTCCTCTTTTATAATATTATTTATATAAATCATTTTCTCATATTTTTTAATTTTCAAAACTAAATTATTCTCAAACTTAAACTCTTCAATATTACCTCATTTAAAAAATAAAAGATTATAAAACATGACATAGAGAATTGTGTAACAATATTTTAAAAGAATAAGACATAATTTTCATGTAGTATATTTTACCCTTTATTTTTTGTTAAATTTAATTTAAATAATATCTTGTAAATATATATTGCTTCTATAGTTTAATTAACAAAAATCAAAACCCTGTTATTTATTTAATTTTTGCTACAGATTTAAGAGTAAACACATTCTTTTAAGCAATGATTAAAAAACTCAATCAATTCAATCATAAAAACTTTTAACTGTTTAACTTTTTTGTTCGATTTTTAAATTTGTGAATTTAATAACTCTCATGATTAAAAATCAATAAATTATTAATTAATCGATCAATTTTACAAGTTAATAAATTTTTATAAACTAAATTAAAATAAATAATTTTTATTTAACAGTCATATAAATTAATAAGTTCCATTCGCATTTTAAATTCTTTAATTTTATTTAATTTTTAGTTGATTTTATAACGGTCTAATATCGGTTAAATTTTTTAAACTTTAAATCTCTTGTCTTATCGATTTAATTTTTGGACCGATTTTTAAAACATTAAAGTAAACAAATGTTTTTTAGAATAAAATAAATGCAATTTAATATTCTAAAACTTCCCAACCAAAAAAAAAAGAAGAAGAAGAAAGAATAGGGTCCCCTTAACTTGACAAGTTCAATTTGAAGGGAAATACCGAAATACTTAACCATATGTCGTCATAAGGAGTCATGAGGTGATATCATATATAGATACATACATATATATCTTTAGCGCAGGATACGGGTGTCTGTAAAATAGGGCCTAGGCCACGCAACGCAACGAGAAAAAAGAAAGACACGAGCATTGCTTCCTTGTTTGCTTTGCTTTCCCTTCTTTTTAGTCACTTTGTTTGTTTCAAACTTTAGCACATAAATCCACCCAAAAATGTGACCCCCCAACACCTCCATAAATTAAGCTATCCTTCTGCTCAGACTCTTTGGAATATTAAAAAAGAGGGAAGATTTTGAGACATAGGAGGGGTCCTTCTGCCTCTGAAATCCAAGAGGTTGGAGATTGTTTTCAAGTCTTTTTATGAACTTTAAGAGATTAGTTAGCTTTTATCTTTGGTAGTGCTTTGTACGATGTTTTCCCCTAAAGTTTTTATGTAACCCATTTGAGCTTTTTTTGTTTTTTGGTAATTTTATGCATTTTTTAACATTGAAGAATATGAAAAAAATGAAAAATACCATTTTTAAAATTTTTGATTAGGTATAATTTGTTCTTTTTTGTTAAGGTCGATCAGATCAATTCTTATTTTAAAAGTATAACACGATCTTCTCGTATCACCTTTAAATCGTCTGAATTCATTTTTGGATTAATGACCTTTGTTAGATTAATGTCACGAGTCACAAAAAATTTAAGTTTCTTTAGCACAAAACATTAATTTCTCGCAAATTAAATTATTTTAGATTAGAATTTTTTAACAATATATATATAAATAGTATTACACAATTTAAGCTTATTATTTATAATTAAGCATACAATTTAAACTTTAAATTTATTAGTACAAATGCAAGTTTATTCCATTTATTAGATATATTCCACTAATTTTAATATTTTAATCACATATATTTTGTACTTAAAATGAAGCACTTTGGTATAAATTCATGTGTGTTGAACCATTGAGACATACCTTTTGTATGTTACATGTATAAATTTAATAAATTTTTAGTTATTATAATTATTAAATTAATATTTCTATTATTTGTAAAATTAATGATGAATATTTTCAAAACTAGACCGGAAGCTAACCCGGTAAAACAAGAAATTTAAGGTTTAATTAAATACAAACTTAAAGTTTAATTAAAAATAGTAATATTTAATAAAAAGTAATTAGTTTATAAAAATTGATCAATTAATTAATAAAATAATCAATTTTTAAAAACAAAAATTATTAAACTAAATTAAATTAAAAATTAATTGATTTAAAATTTTTATCATTAGACTCACCGAATCGGTTCAATTTTTAAAATGTTATTAAGGATTATTAATTATTGAAAAAGAAAAAATCTATTTATAAAACCGGGAAAGTGAAAATTAGTGGCGAAGACAAAGAGGCAGGGAAAGAACAGAAGCACATGTGAATGTTCCAGCTTTCACGTTGGGAGTGGGTAGAACCCTAATTATTTTTACTTGCTGAAATCAAATTGGCCTGGGCCTGACTTTACCTGTCCACTCAGAAAATCTAACTCTCTTCTCCTTTTGTCAACCCACATCAGTCAACACTACTTCCAATTGATGTATATGTGACACTGGACAGTACATTATTGCTCTCCTACCTTTAACATCAAAGTTATAATAATAAAAATTAAATAAATAATAACTGAAATTTTTAATTAAAATTTATATTAATTAATTACTTAATATCTTATAATAAGTTTAGAAGGAATAACTAATTTTGTTAAATTATATTTAAATAATTACGTTGTTAGTGAATATATATAATTAATTAAGTTGACCCCACATATCAGCTTAAGTTATTATGATAATCGATCATTTAATATGGAACTAGAGCTTTTGTGATCAAGTAATCTTGAGTTCAAATCATACCATCTCTCTGTTATTCAGCACAAAATAGAATGAGTTTATACAAGTTTCAAGTTTAAAGGACTTTTATTTGAGGTGGTGTATTAGTGAATATATAAAATCAATTAAGTTGACCTCACACATCAGCTTAAGTTATTGTGATGAAACGATTACTTAACATATCTAATATTAAAATATTATAAAAATATTAACAATTTTTAAATATTGATTTTTATATTTTTTATAGATTATATTAGTAATTTAAAAAATTAAAATTTTATTAAAATTAACAAAAGAAATTGGCACTTTATAATTAGCTCCTCGATAAAAGAAGACTTCATTACTATCATTAGTCATTACAGCTTTTGACCTGAAGGGATTACTATCATGAAAAGAAGACAAAAAAGAAATCTGAAACTATGATGTTGGGATGGGAGTTGGTGGGTTTTTTGGAAAAATGGGGATTTCAGACGTAAAGATTCAGGTCAGGTCCCCACGAGTTGGGGCTGGAAACATAGGTAGGATACTGTTCGTGGATGGTGTTCTTTCTTCTTTTTTCTGTTCTGTTGTTACAGAGACACAGACATGGCGTGGACTGGTGGTTTGTTAACTCATTTTGGTGAATGAACGTTAACTGTTTGTTGCAGTTTTTTTAGTAACAGGAAACAGTGCCAAACAATCTGTGTGCTTTGTTTTGTTTCCTTCTTCCCACATTCGATGATGCTATAAATACGCAAAATGTCGGATTCTAATCTTATGTTTACTTTTTTTTAGGGGGCGCTTGGTTCACATAAAATAATAAGAACGAGAATGAAAATGGAAATGGAAATGGAAATGGAAATGAGAATGAGAATGAGAATGAGAATGAGAATGGATATAATCATTATAATTATGATGGTTGGTTCAGATGAATGAATGATTACCATTACTATTGATAGTGGTTAGTTTGTAAAAAATATTGTAATTAATTAATTACAGAATGGATTATATTTTAGTTAATGAATTAATTATATTGTAATTCATTATAATATTTTAATTAATGAATTAATTATATTTTATTAATTATATTTTAATTAATTAATTAATAATAATATTTTAATTAATTAATATTTTAATTAATGAATAGTTATAATTTAATTAGTTATATTTTAATTAATAATAATATTTTAATAAAATATAGTATAATTAATTAAATAATAATTATATTTTAAATAATTATATTGTAATTAATTAATTAATTAAAATATTTTAATTAATGAATAATAATATTTTAATTTAATATAATGTAGTTAATTAAATAATAATAATAATATTGTAATTAATTAATTATTTATAATATTTTAATTAATTATAATGTAATTAATTATTTAATTAATTTACCATATTTAATTAATTACAGTGCAATCACTCTCATTCTTCTCTTCCATTTCTCTAGATTATGAGAGGAATGAAAGATTGCCCAAAACCAAGAAATAAAACTCTTAAATCTTTAACGATAGGTTCATACCAAATATCAATTTTTTTTCATACCTATACCTCTTTTTTCATGCCCCATAAATAAGCACACCCTAAATTATCTAGTAATATGAACGAGTTCACTGCTCAGATTGATCCAATTTTCTCTTACCTTAATGTGAGAATGTAATTTGCAAATCCTTAATTCAAAATACCGCTGTGACTTGCTTTCATGATTTGCTGTTGGACCACCAAGACTGAAGCTTTGCAATCAATTTCTGAAGCGGCCAACAGGTCTCCTATAGGTCCAAGCTCCGGCAATTCAGACCAATCTTTTAAGCCTGACACAGCTTCCTCGTCAGGTTCATGGTGACGGCCGGTAATGACTAGTTTGTAATGTCCTGCAATTGATCGAACTATTGCAGCTGTGTCAGAACCATCCCTAACTATATCCTCTCTGTAACCAACGTTTGCACTCTTTGACACTTCTTTCAATTTTCTAAGAGCTTCAAGATCAAGCATTTCTTCCCACTTATCATGGGGTCGATTATTTTCTGCTACAAAATGCATAACTGTTAGTTGAACGCAGGGATTTCCTGCCATCCTCAAAGCAAATGCAAGTGACTCTCTATCATCTGGACCTCCTATGAACAATGTGGCCACTTGATAGATTTCTGAGGTAGAAAAAGTAGAAAATAGGATGTGGTTTCTGTGACGATCAATGAGAATGCCAACAGAACATGATGCCCTATCCAAGACATTGATGTTTAAGTTCCTCAAGTCGGTGCTGTTTGAAATCATTTTGCCCTTGTTGTTCCATTTCTTGTGAAATGGCAATATAATCAGAGAGACAGTCTTGTCAAAAGCCAGCCAACAGATGTCTTCATGCATCTGCTTGAGTGGTGATATTGCTGTAAAGACATTCACCTGTGTAAATTTATCGTTCTGTGACTTGAAATACCTGTAAATATCAATGATTGGCTGCGATCGTGATCCATCCAAAGAAGAGGCCTTTTGACCTAATTGGTGGTTAATTAAAACAGGGGTGAGACTACTGATAAGTTCCTCCAGACACAGTCCAAGAATGCATAGGGGACTTTGTTTAGTGGGATTGCAATATTCTAGTAGTTTTATTGCAGCCACAACATCTTCTTGCCGATGAGAGCAGACTAGAATAGTGAATTCTTCATCATTTGGAGCATACTCGATGCATTTCTTGGTGTAGCCTATGTATTGTTTTGCTGGATTGTATAGAACTTTTATGAGCGGTGGTAAAATCCCCGATAATAGAAATACGAAGAAAATTCCACTGGTACTTTCTACATTCCTTAGCTGTCAGGTAAGAAAAACAAAACAAATTATAAGCCATGAGGGGATGAGCATATAAGTTAAGCTCCTTGTTTCTCTTTCTATGTGTATAAACAAAACAGTCAAGGGTGAGGAGAAATGATTGGGACTTCCAGTTACCTCCAAGTTACCAAAGCTTAAAAGTAAACCTATCTCAATAACTCCTTTGGCATTCACGATTAGTGCGAGAGCAGCAGCTTCTCTTAGAGGCAACTTGCAGTTTATTGCTCCTATAATCGATATTATCAATTTGATCATGTATCCCATCAAAGCTGCCTGAAAAGTAAGTGCTTGGTTGAAACTGTGGACAAAATCCACTATATCAAATCTGGTCGAACAGAATGTCAACAATAGTGGTATAAGCAGCCCTGAGACAAGAGTATCAACCTTTGCTACCAGGGCTGTGGCTAATGGAGATCCTGCAGGCACGACTAAGCCTAAGATGAAAGGACCAAATAAATAATGCATTCCCACACTGTCACCGATTGATGCCAAACCTAAAAGTATGGCCAGTGTTACTGTTATGTAAACTTCCTTCATGGGCTTATCCTCTGGGGTTCTTCTGATGAACCAGTGTATCATAGATCTCAATACCACCAAAATAACCGCAACGAATATAAGAGAAAGAAGAATGACTTGGGCTCCTATCCTTGCGGATGTACTTAAAATTGCTCTCCGGAAACCATTCACACTCGTGTATCCAAATCTCATCAAGTCACCAACCAACGTTGATGCCAAAGCAAAGTGTCCCAGCCTGGAATTGGTGATCTTTAGCTGCATCAATATTGTACTAACCCCAACAAATTGGCTACTTGTCATTATACTGATGTAAAAAGATGAAAGAAACTGTTTTTGAGCTCTCACAGTAAAACTCAGAGTTTCATCATGTGGGAACAAGACACTAGTAGAACTTTCCATTGTAACAGGTACTAAGAACAACAGAAACCCAAAAATCAATGCTTTTGTCCCCATCTGTTTTACTAAGCTTAGGTCGTTTCTTACAGCAGCCAGAAATGTGAAAAAGATGTAGCCAAGTTTTGATAATGAAGCGAATACCTGATCAGGAAATGGAGGGAATAATGCATCCCCTTGTGCATCGAGGATTCCTCCCACCCCACTCGATCCCAAAATGAATCCTGCCTTTTGCCCAAACAAAACAAGTTACGATAAATCATGGACATTTTATCAAGACCCAAAACATTTCTAATTCTACCCCCCTTATACATGATAAACATTGGCAAACCAAATTAACATTACTGAGCCAGAGGGAGGTGAATTCCCTTTTACGTACTAATTAACCTAATGCTACCTACATACACAGATATAACTGCATGCACTTCATGCCCCATTATTAACAACACCTTGATCCCTACCCAAGTCCCATTTATAATTGCTTCAACAGGTTCATAATGTAATGAACTTCAGACATATTACCAGGATCTCGGAAGTGATTCGGGATAAATTGAAGCGTTTGAGGAGAAAGTGAAATAAGTTAGAGACGAACACGAAGGAGACGAGCTGAAGATGGAAGCGAACAAGGGAATGCTGGAGAATACTTTCGTTGCGTCTGACGTTCCATACGCCGTCCGAGAAAACTCTCACGTAATCAAAGCACTCTCCGCTTATGCTTATGTTCACTACGGATTTCTGGGTCTCCATCGCCATATCCTTTTGCAGTGCTATGTGAATTTATTAAACCAAAAGAGAATGGATGGCAAGAAAAAAGCTCTAAACAGGGAAAAAAGAAATGGAAACAGACAAGCGTGTGCATGATATAATGATTGAATAATGAACAACGGCCGTTTGCGTGCTTTGGCCAAACGGCGACTTCGGAGGGGATCTATGCTCTGATTTGATTACGGCAAAAGCTGCATTGGGCAGCCGCGAATTTAGTTCATAGTTTTAGGCGGCTTTTTAGTTGGATTTGAGTTTTCAGTCTTTTGTTTTGGTCGATGTATTATTTTGCTTGATGTTGATGGTCAAACATTTTCTGTTTCTTTCACAAAGATGCTTTAAGAAGCGGTTTGTTTCTGTTTTGTTTTTGGCTTTTTGCATTTTAAATTTAATTACAAATTTTATTCCTACTTTAAATCTTAATTTCTGATTTTATTTTTTGTTTTTGTAGTTATTATTTAATTACTTAATATTAAATATTAATAAGATTTACAATTAACTTATTTAATTATTATGATTAGTTTAATTTTTTGAAAAATAAAATTATTTTTTAGTTTTAGTAATTATTTAACAATATACTTTAAATTTGAAATATCTTAAAATATATATTAATTAATAATTTGTTTTTCAATTGATGAATAAACTATAACTTAAAATAAATCTATTTACTTAATTAATTTTAAGTTTTATTTAATATGTAATCACTATTAGTAATAAAAATATAATTATATTAACAACAAAACAAAAATTTATTTTTGCGTAAAGAAATAAAAACAAAATATATAATAAAAATAAAAGTGAAACTAAATAATTCTTAAACATTTAGATTCCATATAAATAAAAGATGAGTCATAATCTAAAAATAAATAAATTTACATAAAATTATTGTTTAAATGAATTTAAAATACTATAACTCAATTAAAATAATGCATTGTCTTGATTAATTTATTAAAATATATTTTAAAATTTTGATTATAACTACAACAAAGTTATTCCTGAAATGCTTAATAAATTTTCTGTTTCTATATTCTAGTCATGCGAATAAAATTTCATTGATTTAATTATATATAAAAAAAATTGGTTAAATATTCAATTTGAATAATATTATAATTTTATTTTAACTTTTGAAAATGTTAAGAAATTATTATAAAAATATAATTGTCTAAGGTTTTAAATTATAAATTTTTATCTTATTCATTTTTTAAAGATAAATCACTTACATAAAAACGAAGAATAAAAGGACTAAAAGTTGACATTAAGGGAAGACAAGTTCCTACCTTGTCAATTTCACAATCAACTCTTTTGTGACATTCTTTTAGAAAACAAAAGAAAAACTCTTATGTGGCATTATTAGCAATTGGTTGTTTATTAATTTTTGTGTGTTAGTGAGAGTAACCATGTATTTAGATGTACAGTGGCACAAAGTAAAGAGGAAAAGGTATTGAAATCTCTTATAATTTAAGAATTTTTATTTAAAAATTTAATATTTTAAAACTTATGAAAATTTTTCTTAGATCTTTAATTTTTTAGAAAAATATTTCTCTAGACTTCATTTAATAATAATAATGAAAGATACACAATATGGACATCACACGTGAACTAATTAAAAGAATCTTATATAATGATTAAATCCAATTCTTAAACTCAAATTGAACTAATTAAATTATCACAAATTAACAATTTGTTATAATTATATTAAAATGTTAATTTTTGTTTAGTTTAAGAAGTAAATTGGGTTATCAAATTAGTAATATTTAATTAGTTCATATATGATATTCATATCATATATATTTTGTTGATAATTTTTAACCAAAGCCAAAGAGAATGAGCTTTTTCTAAACAGATGAAAACAATAAATAATACTTCTGAAAATTTTAAAGGTTGGGATGTTTTCTAAAGTACCTTAAACTATAAAGGAGGCCTTTGTCTTTTTACCCCCAAATTAAATTCATAAGAATATTAAATAAGCTTTTATAATGATTCAATAAGAGAACTGACAAAGACCAATTCTAAGAAGTTGAAACTAAATGACAAAGAAAAGCGTAAATTACAAAATTAAATTCTAAACATTACTCAATTCCATAATGCTAAGATGAATTTTAAAAAGTGTTGTTAAAATTTTTCAACTTGCAATTTTTGCTCAAATAACTCATCTTTAGACTTCTAGTTACTGACTTATGCCCCTATACCACATTAGATAAAAATAAAAAATTAAATTTAAAAATTAAAATTCCTAAAACTTAAAGATCTTGTTGATTTCGACCTTTGTTTGCCTTTTCTCCCTACTTGTTTCCTTTGCATCTTATCGTCCTCTAGTATCATAATCAATAATTAATAATAATTCTTTTTTTTTGTTAGACTTTGATAAGGTTTTTACAGAAAAGAAAAAGGGGATTAAGAAATCTGCTTTCCTATAAGGTTTCAATTCGCTTCATTTTCCTTTTCTCAACTTTAACAATGTAGTATTTCATCTTCGTTTTAATTTTTGACTAAGTTCAGACTTGACGAACAACATACAAAAACTCTTATTTTCTTTTGGAATTTAGAAAAAGAACTTGAAACAGATTTGAAGCATGATGAACATATTGGTAAGCTAAAAGAAATTACTTCCTGAAATCTTCAAGTTATACGTTTGCCGGATATTCCTATTTATTGATTTTAAGACATTGTAAACTAGCCATAGTAAAAATGATTGTGTAACTAATGTTCTTCATACATTTTTATCCCTTTATAGTTTAATTGAAGTATCTCTTATTAATTAATGATTTTAGTATTAGAAGAAGAGGAAACCAGTAAAGTGAGAAGGAAAAGGAGGGTCAAAAGCAACCAAAGAAAGATTCTAGGTTTTAAAAAACTTTTCATTTAATGTGACATAAGTAGGATATCTATCAGCCATCTGTCTAGTAGATTTGTTGAAATGATTTATTGCGTTATCATCATTAACTGAAAGTCTAATAATAGGCTACTTTTGCAAAAAATTGAATGATATATTATTTTGATGTCACTTTTAAAAGTTCTAACTATTAATAAAAAATTAAGTAAAGTTTGATTTTTTAAAATAATTTTACCCTAAAGAATACTAAGGAAGTTCATATTGTGCAAGTGAAACCAAATGTGGGATATATGTTAGACAATAAGGGAAGAAAATCATTCTAGTACCATACTAAAAGGCTTCACTTGTCACATAGGATCTAGCGGTTTATAAATATCCAAACTACTAAGGCTCCATTAAGGCTTTGTCTTAGTTTAGCAAGAAGGAAAGAGACAAGTACTCTAAAAAGCCAATTGAGTTAAGGCTATTAAACTAGTTGCAATCTTAAGTAACAAACTCAGCTCTTATTTCTCTTATATTAACTTGTAGAGCCTTTTAAAATAGATGTTAGGTATGTAAAGCATCACAAATAATTAAAGCATTAAACACTGATCTAACTTTTTAACTAGATTTTTCCTTTTTCTCAATATGTTCATTAATTAATTGCAACTAAAGAAAAATCCAAAGAGATAGTTTCTGCTGGAGATCTAAAATGAAAAAATGGTCATGGACTAGCCTTGTCTGGCACCAAGGTGTATAGAGAATCCATAAAATATTGTGAATGTGAAGGTCAATTTATGACATATCCAACAACCATGGTTGACTCAATAATAGAAAAGATGAGTTTGTTGGCTGACCATATATGAGGATACTATAGCAAGGAGAAGTAATGCACTGATTGATCCAATAGATTAATTTTCTTAGAAAATCAACGGTAGATAGAATGATGATAATAAGGTCCTAATCTACACTATCATGGGCCTTTTAAAGGTCAATTTGGATGCAATAATTGGCCTTACCTCTCTTCTTTAAATAAGTTCTTAGTAGCTCCTAGAGAATCAAAATGTTGTCACTAATAACCCTACCAGGGATATAAGCTCCCTGAGATGCTTCGATATTATTTGTTAATAGCTTTCTCAACCAGTGAGCTATTATCATAGAGATTAGCTTGTAAATTGAATTGCAACAAGATATGGGATAAAAATCAGAGAAGTAATTGAGTTCAACACTCTTGGGGACAAAAGTAATGAATTTTTAATTAATCTCTCCCAAAGGGAGCCTTTATTGAAGAATTCCAAAATTGCTTCTGAGATCAAATTCCTAGTGAGAGGCCATGACTTTAGGAAAAATTAACATTGAAGCCATCAGTTATAACAGCTTTGTGTGGATGAAGAGATTTCAAAGTTTCATCAATCTCTTGAATAGTAGCAGGCTATGATAGCAATTCAATTTCTTAAGGAGAGAGACAACCCTATAAGATTTGCCTTAGGAGTGATTCAGTGGAGTAAGCTTCTAAAGGCTTATTTATCAGATAAGAGAAGTAGCTATAATCCTCATCTGACAATTTAGATTGAGAATTCAACTAAGAGTTATTGAATTTAAGTGAAACAATCCTATTTACTTCTTTACTAGTAATGGCAGTTTTATAAAAGAATGAAGTGTTCCTTTCTCCACTTCTTATCCACTCCACTCTCGATCTTTACTTCATTAGGGAACAATCATATAGGAGAGCTTTGGAATAATTTTTTAATGCAATTTTCTCCGTTTCCTACAACTGGCTGGAAAAAGGATTGTTATAAAGTTGTTACTAAAGACTATCAAGCTCCTGCTTATCTATGTTTACCAGGTGATGAGTGTTGCCAATATTGTCTTTAAAGAGATGTTTTATTTTTGTTTTGATAAGGAACATTTTCATGATGTAGATGTACCACTTTGTTGCACTAAATTTTGCTCTTAGAGCTTTCCAAATGCAATCCTTAAAGCCAACTAACTTAATAAAAAAGTCATTGAATCTAAATGGCTTTTTGGGATTAACAGCTTCATTTTGAGTATAGATGGGTGTATGATCTAATAAATTACTAAAAATTAAGCAGCGAAGAAGTTAGGAAATTAAATTATCCATTGAGTGTTTATAAGACTTATATCTAGATTTTTCCTGATGAAATTAACTTCAGACTATTTGTTATTCTAGGGAAAGAAGTTTCCCCTGTTGTGCCTCTTTAATGTAACTTATCAAATATAAGCCCGGGTATCTAACTGACCATCACCTTCTGCTTCTTTATATCTCAAGATGGTATTAAAATCACTTGTAATGATCTAAAGTTGCTAATGGAAGCTACTGCATCTTTAATATGATTCCGCATAAAAGCTCTTTGGTAGGAGTTATTTTGTGCATATATGAATGAAATGAAGATGGGTTGGGCTAAATACCTCACCAAGATATCCAAGTGATCATTGTATGTTATTATTTTGGAGCAAGCATTCATAGTTGTAGAGTTATATATAATTATAATTCTGTCATTGGGATCAACATTGTGGCTTGTAATTTGTTGCTACTGAGCTAGTTAGCAAATTGATACTATTCTTTTTCATTCGAGTTTCCAAAATGCCAGCTAGTATCATCTTATTATGAAAAATCATATTTCTAATTAGTAGTTTTTTAGTAGGAGCATTTGTTTCTCTCACATTCCATAGTAGGGTATTCATGAGGTAGGCTCCAAAGATGGAGTCTTCTTTTTCCTATTTGATTTTCTCCTAGGAACAATTTCAAAGTCCTGTTTATTATTTTTCTAGTTTCTAGGCATTTGCAATTGGAGTTCCTAGTATAGATTCATCAGAATTTGCAATTAGAGCTTACTGTGTATTGTTTTCAAACAAGTTGACTACTCAGATATCTTCTTTATAGTGGTTAAAGTAGAAAACCCAACATCTCCCTTATCACCTACAGCTTCAGTTATGTTAGCAAGCATATTATTCTCTTCTACTTTGGTTATGATCTCCTTCTCTATAGTTGTACTATCAATATGATTTGGATTGCAGCTAAGTTGCTCATAAGATTGAGCCATAAGTCCTATAAGCCCCCGATAGTTACTGGTAGTAAACATTCTCCCTGTAGGTCTCTAAGTTTTCTTCTTTGAAGATTGAAGCTTCCAAAAGTAATAGATCTTTAATTGATCCTTAACAAGCTCAAGGTCTTCATTTAGTCTAATGAAAGGAATTGTTTCAGTTAAGTCAGCCATAGAAGTGACCAATATGCATATTCTTGCATAATTAACTCTTCTAATCTCAGCAGTAGCATGATTCATAAAGATTGGTTTACCAATGTAGCTGTCAAGGTGGCTAAGGGCATTTATAGTCCAATACTCTAAAAGAACCTCATGTTTCAAATGGGTATATTTTCCTTCTTAATCTCTTATGGTTTCAATCCAGGGCTCTATAATTGAAGAAGTAATGACTTATTGAAAACATGCCATGATCCAGCTTGAATTATTTTATTTGCATCTTCAGAACTAGCAAATTTGGAGATGAAGACATCCTCATTGTTCATAGACACCTCTTGCAAACCATGTAGTTTCCGATTGCTCAAAACCCACTGTTTTATGATAGGAACATTACTCTCTTGTCAAGGAAAAAACCAAGGATATTTGATTTCCATCTTTTTGCTCCTACTTAAAGAAGCTCCAAAGGTGGAGAGACAATCCTGTTATTATAAGCTTCACAAGGTGGAAAACAGTTCAGCTTCATTTCAGGCCTTAGATTGCTAGCCATCTATACTTAGGATTTTTATGAGCTCACTTAGCTTATAACAGATAGTATTAGAGAAATTAATAAAAGAACTAAGAACAGAGGGAATAAACTTTGCTAAGAATATCATACTTATTGAATTAACTAAGCAC
>JANTPM010000244.1:23328551-23341047 GCA_025434745.1 Erythroxylum divaricatum
GTTTCTGCTCACTTATTGGTTATCCATATTATGTTGTATACAATAATTATTATTTATGAGATAACAATTACCGAATTACCTACTTAACATTTGTAAAGTTGAGTTGATTATGTGATACATGGAAGGAACTAGGTTATATAACTTGTGACCGCCATAATTCCATCAGCTTAATTCAATTAAGGATGATTTGATCGATTTCATATATGTGTGTACTTAAAGTTATTGGATCATTAAGTCGTAGCATGGGCCAAGTTAGAGATTGTTAGACTATTTTATATCTCATGTAATCTATAGTTTGAGTACCATGAAAAGTACCCAAGATAATAGTTATTGAATAAAGTATTCTGGACCTTTGAAGAATTCTCAAAAGGAAGAAGACGAGAGGAAACAAAATACGTTCAAGCAAATCAACATCTAATGACAAACAATCATGGATACAGGTACGTAAAATGAATCGATCTATAAATTAATTTACATATCTGACAAATCCAGAGTTTCCGAAAATCTCTTTACTTTTCAATTGGATTCAGGAAGGAGATAAGGAATGTTATTTAAATGATCCTATCATAACACCTAAAGATACTCTCATATTAAAAATATTATCTGCTTGCCCTAATTTTTTATGAAGAAGAAAGATATGATTCTTATCATTTTTTTATGTTGCATTTTACTTTTCTAGAATTCTCTGTAAACATTTATAGAGTTAATGCGACAACAATTTTTCATCGACTCTTTCTCTATCTTTGTTGTTTCTTCTTTTTTGCAAACCTTTGATTTTCTCAGAGACACAGTAGTACGTCTTTTGAGACCAAATGCGTAGACAATTCATGAGTTTTCTTTAGCCATAATGTGGGAGAAATTCATAGTCTTTCCTAAACAAAAATTTCAGTTCGTTGAGTTTTTGTCATGCAATTTTGCGAGTAAGGTAATAACTATGTTGTGAATGCATTTGATACCTGTGTTTATTAAAAAAATAGTTGGATCAAATTATGTGATTGTATGCTTTTATGTTGATGATATACTCATTTTTGGTACTAATATAGATGGGGCTAATGAGGCCAAAATATTTTTATCATCTCAATTTGATATGAAAGATTTAGGAGAGCTAATGTGAATTTGGTATTAAAATGAGAAAAACAAAAAAAATCTTTGATCTTATGATTGTGAGAACTCTTTGTAATTCTAGTATATCTCTCGAGAAGAACAAAGGTTATAATATTTCACAAGTTGAATATGCTAAAATTATAGGAAGTTGTTAGTTGATATACTTATAAGCCCGAGTAATCAGCATTAGAATGCACTTTAGAGCTTATTAAATTATCTTTAAAATAACTATGAATTGTGTTTGCATTTTAGTAAATTTCCTGATGTATTGGAAGATTTTTTTTATGCAAATTGGGTGTCAGACAATGAAGAATTAGCTCTACTAATTCTTATTTACTTACCTTGGTTGGAGATGTTATATCATGGAAATCTATGAAACAAACATATATAGCACACTACATTATGGAATCTGAATGCATTGCTCTTGAGTTGATAGGTCAAGAAGTTGAATGTTTAAGACATGAGAAACTTGCTGTGATTTGTGGGAGAAACCAAATGTACTAATTTCCCTCCATTGTGATTTGTAAGTAGTCATTGGGATAGTAAAAAACATCATGTACAGTGGCAAAATAAGATACTTATGCATTAGACATAATGTAGTCAAACAACTCATAAAAAGAATGGCATCACATCCCAGTTTTATTATTTAATAAGTTTTATTATTACCTCTTTTCTCTACTGAAGTTTTATTGTCCTTCCATCATTTAAACAAATTTTTTATGGCATCACATCCCAAATGTTTCGACCCGATCTCCGTCGTCGTCGTAGTCGTAGAAAAATCACATTCACGGTATATCCGGATTGTTAAACATAACAAACAAACATCACACGACGACTCCATACAATGGCGCACACACCAAACAAAATGTTCCCAAATGTGAAAGACAAACAAGACCAGCAAACACGACAAGACCTTACTGACTCACTAACAAACACACCAACACACGTACATCCTTTTTATTATATAATAATACCAGCTATTATAGCAACGGATGCACTTGATCAGACAACCAAATTGGGTTATTTTGTTAAATTGCCAGGACCAAACCGGGTAAAGACTTTCCGTCCAGATTGGAAAAGGTGCTCTCCCAAACAGACGGGCAATGCACAGGAGTGATCTCAGCCGTTGACGAAGGCGACTTAGATTTTGACGTCTGAGCTTCTTTTCCAAGGCGGGTAACAGTAAGAGAAGTGTTGAAGTACTCTCTTACCTGAGTAATTACCCCATCGGTGACCGTCCAAACGTGGATCCAGGAGATCGAACGGACCTTATCGCGGCCTTCGGCGATTACGAGGGACCCAAAGCAAGTGATATCAGAAGGTACGAACTTGAAAAAGGAGTTTGATTCTTCTTCAACTCCAGTAAGAAGGCGCATCAAAAACTGATGTGACGGCGGACCATGAAACCACCGCTCTAGGTCGGTTGCTACAATCTTCTTCACCGTATCTACGTCACGTGAATTTAGGGCATCGTAGAGGGCAAGAACCACCTTTTGGTTCTTAGACGAAGACGACTCGCTGCTTTCCTCTGAGTTAGCCAGTTCTAGAATAAGCCTGAATCGGTTCTAACCGCACTGGATAATTCTCCAAAACCAAATAAGAGCTTTGAATAGATAAAAACTGAGAGTTCGAGAGAGAAATGGGGATGGATTTAGATGGTGGAAAAGCGGGTTCTTATAGAGATGGAGACGAAAGGAAGTATGGGCTGTATACGCTATCGTAAATTCATGGGCATTTTCGTCACTACAAAAGAATCTGAAGGGTGGTTTGTCGTTTGGCAGTAAAAGATTTGCACTAAATTCTTGTTTATCGGATGACGTGGCTGGAGTGCAGTGGATACAGAGGATACGGGACACGTAGATGCATAGTTTTTGTGATTTTCCTAAGTTATAAAAATCGGAAAAAACCAAAAACAAAATCAGAAATAAATATTTTATTCAACTTTTCAAAAAAAAAGGTCAAATAAAAAAAAGAAATAAAAAACTCAAATAAACTTTTTTTTACTAAATTTGAAAAGAAAGGCATAAAACTAAAAACAAAAATAAAAACAATGTCTTTCCTTTCCTTTCACCTATCCATTTTTATTACATAATTGACTTATCATATTTTTTTATAATTGAGAAATTATCATTTTAAATATATATATATATATATATATATATATATATATTGCAATAATTATGAGATTTAAAAACGACATTTCAATTCTAATTTCATGTCACTATTCAATTTTAAAAGAAAACAAAACTCAAAACTCAAAACTCAAAATTGAAACAAACATATTTTTTTTACTAAATTTAAAAACAAAAACATAAAACTAAAAACAAAAGTAAAAACAATGCGTTTTTTTACCTATCCATTTTTTTATATAATTGACTTATCATATTTTTGTTATATTTTTATAAATTAGAAATAATTTTTAAAAACTATTTTTGCAATAATTATAAGATTTCAAAATGAGATTTCAATTCCAATTCCATGTCAATTTCCAATGTCCAATTATCTGTTTTTCACTTGGTAAGTGGTTAAATAAAAATTGAATTGCGTCAAAAATTGAAATGATATTCAAGTTCAACCACACTTATGCAATTGCCCTTTTATGTGGATATTGGTTCAAATGTAATATTTGAAAATAATGACTAACAAAGAAAAGACCATGATGGTCTAATTTTATAAATATTCTACTAGATTCAGTACTAAATTTAGTTATAGTATAGTACAGTACCGGTATTAGTTAATACCAGACATCATTATAGATAATTTTTTAAAATTATAAATATTCTATAAATTTTATAAAATTAGAAAATAGTCTCTCAATATATTGTCTTATATAATTTTTAATTTTAAATCAACCTTGTCTCAAAAGATTATAATAATATAAACTTAAATTATTAATTATCTCCTTATTTTAATTAATATCACTTTTCTTATATTTCGTATATAAATAATAACTACAATCAATATAAAAAATAATATTTAATTATCATTGAAATATAACATCAAGAATAATACAAAATAAATAAACTGTTACAACTTGTATCATATAGTATGGAAAAATTACATCAAAATATCATATAGTAAGAATACTATAGAGCTATAAGTATTACATCAAAAGGTTGTGTTAAAGAATATAGTACAAGTGAAACCTGAAACAAAAACACTTACACTTAAGAGCTTTATACTTATATTACATATATATACTAAAACATATACAACAAATACAAATGCGATTAAAGAAAAGAGAAAAAAAGGTTAAAAACCTAAAACTTCATTTAATGACATATTCACCCAAAATTGCACTAGCCTAATTTTCATTTAGTATAAAATCTTCATTAGTGAGAGAGGTCTCATCATTACCATCATTCAAATTTATTGCACCAAATAATATGTCAATATTTTCTTATCCATGATTATCTTCCAAATCACTCTCATTTATGAAACTTGGTTCCTCATAAACTCAATTCGTTAAAAGATCAATATGGTCAAGGAAAATTGAATCTAAAACTATTTTTTTTATTAATAGTTCTAGTAAATAAATGAAAATAATTATTAAGAAATTAAAAGAAATGATACTCAACTTAATAATGACAATGACATAGCTTTCTTAAAATTTTAAGTTATATCAAACAAATAATAAGTCGTTCAACTTTTTATGTTTCGATCTTTTTCTTTGTTTTGGAATAGACGAATTCAAATGTATTCCAATTTCTTTCACATCCAATGGTACTTACACACTGACTTAAAATTCTAATTGCAAAGGCAACACCACTTTTGAGTTAGTCCCATTAAGCAACTGTAAGTCAACATTAGTAACTTTATAAAGAAAATAAACTGATGATTCATTTAAAAAGTAACAAAAATGAAGATATGTATACTTGGATTAATTTTGTTTCTTTAATGAATTGTAACGGGAATCAAAAGATAATCACACGTATCTTTGTATGCCTCCATTTGTGAGCTAAGAAGATTTTACATAGATGTTGTGAAAGTTAATAGCATCCCTTATTAACTTTAACTTTCCTTATAAAACCTATTCTAAAATAGACATCAAGATTCAAAAATGCCCCAACATCAAATAACAAAGAGTAAAATTGTTTTTCTCATCTTTCATTAATGATTGTAAAAAAAGGTGTATATAAGGAAGACCTTTTTAAAGATTGGCCTTAATTGTTTCTTTCACCTTATCTATGGCATTGTAAAAGTAACATGATTATGGTCCTTTTATTACTATCTTATCATAGGCTAGACTTTGAATTGCTTATTAATTGAAGAAATTGACAATTGCTTTAAGTAATGTTGAACCAGATTATGGACAGTTAAAGCTGTACTTTGCTTTGATTGATACTGCTCATGTGGAGTATTCACTAATTAAAATGAACAGTTGCCACATCTATTGAATAAGCCTATGTTTGGTTAGGCTTATACCAGTATAACTTTTATCAATAGAACTTTTTTCTGTAGAATTTTTTTAGAAGAATTTTTCTAAAAAGCCAATTGACTATTTAACTGTTATTTAAAAAGAACTTTTTTAAAGAATTTTATATAGTAGACTATTTGATAACATAAAAATAACAAACACTTTTAATTTTAACTATATTTTATTTTGTAATAAAAATTTTATGCATATAAATATTATTAAAGTATATTAAACAATATGCAAAGCATAATATATTAATTATTATATAATTTTAAACCATATAAAACATAAATGAAAATACATCTAACCAAATATTTTATATGAATTATAACATAAGTAAAACTAATATAAAAAATGAATATTAAAACATATAAAAATAAATAATATTATATATCCCAAAATAAATGTGAAGATGAGTTTGCTGGTACTGTAGAAATTATGTGTAAAATATAAGGACAAAAGAAACTAAAAAATAAGCTCATTAATTAATCTGAAAAATTTATCTGAAAAAGTCATTTAGATGCTTTTTTGAAAAGCTCCAAATTTGAACATATTAAAAAGTTATATTTTGGCTACCAAAAAGTCATATCTATTAAAGAAGTGATTTTTTTATTTTACAATTAAATACTCATTTTTCATAAAAAAAATTTTTGTGGTGATAAAAAATACTTACTGACCTCTCAAAAGTCCATCCAAACAGGTACTAAACCAAGAACTTAAATTACTTATTAAAGTAAACAACCGCCACATTTGTAAAAATAAGCTAAGAAATTTTGCTTTTTATACTAATTTTTATGGTGTAGATCCCCTATTTCTGTAAACTAATTCTTATCATACTTTATTAAATTTTATCTACACACTTATATTAGATATACCAAAATATGCTTATAAAATTAACTAAAATAAAGTTAAAACACCCTTAGGGAAAAATTGGTGTGACTTCAACTCATCCCATCAGTTAATAGGATATCCTTAACGTCTTATTGTCATCATGATAAACCTTGTTTATAAAGCGGGTGCAATGAATATAATACATTTCACACTCTAAAATGGAAATCTCTATCTAATAGTAGTTTTTAGGTCAGTATCAATTTACTATAGGTCGGTATCAATTTACTAGATTGGGGGAACTGTTTCTAGTTCATATTGTGTAATGGATTGTTATTTAAAGTTAGAACGCTAAGGGCATCTCTAACTAAAGCACCAAAACACCAAAATCCACTCTAAGAAAGACACCAAATTTTCACATCAAAATGGTGTAATAAATAATAACACATTCAATTTAGTGTGTTACTATTCATGCACCAAAAGTTGTAAAAAGACAACTTTGTCCATTTCCCTTTTAACATATTCCTTTCATGTTTTTCTTTCATAAATTGATTTATTTACATAATTTACTAAGTAATTAAATTTAAAATATATATTACTTTACACAAAATATATCATTACAAAAATATCATTGAGAGATTTAAAACGAGACTAATATTAAATATAATATTAAATTTATTTTAAATATTTATTATAATTCTTATTTATAAGTGTTATAAATTTATCAATAAAATATGTTAAGAATAAAAAGTAAATTTGAAATAAAAAGTACATAAATTTAAACCACAACATTGATTTTAAAAATTAAAACTCAACAAAAATATTTGAAATTGCAATCAGACTAAAATAAATTACAATTACAATCAGACTCGAGATTATAACTAAACTAAAATTATAATAATCAAATTAAAAATAAAACTAAAGCATTTGAAAACATTAATTTAACATAAATAATTAATAGTTTGAAAGGTCATCCGTATTTCCTCCAAAATCAAAATATTGGCTAAAGCTACTAGATTATGTATAGTTTGTGTAAGTTATTAATTTGTTGTTATAATAATATTAAATATATTTTTAAATAATATTAATTTGATATAAAGTATATATTAATTAATTAAGAATAATTATTTTAATTTAATTTTTAATAAATAAATAAATAAAAATTATTATATAAATATAAATAAATTTAGTTAATAACTAAATTATTGTGGTTGTATAAATATAAATTAATAGTTAATAATTAAATTATTTTGGTATATTTTTTGAAAAAATTTTAGTATAAAGTAGTTAAAGTATCACCAAATTTGATGTAATAATTAAAGATGACCCAATTATACATCCGCATCAAGGAAACCACACCATTCTAGTTCAACGAGCACGGTTCGTACGCGATTTGTACTGAATAGAGTATCCAGTTGACAGTAACAAAGTAATCACTTGCAAGATCCTGCGCACCATTCGCAATAACAACCACATATAAAGTGGATACTTTTAGGGATGGATCAAGGGGCTAGTAAAGGCTATAGTTCTTATAAAATTAATTTTTTTTAAAATATGTGTATATAAATAGTAAATTAAATAGGGTTATAGTCTTTATAAAACTAATTTTTTCTAAAATATGTGTATATATATAATAAACTAAGTAGGACTATAGCTCTTACAAAACTAAATTTCTTACTCCCTATAACTAAAATCCTAGATTCGTCACTTATACTTTCACGAGAGAAATCACCGGCTTTTTTAACCGGGTGATAATGATGATGAAGAAGACACACTGCTTTGATACAAGAAGCATCGCCTGTTGGCTTTACTTCCGGAGCTAATTAGCAACCTGTGCCGCGTGGGCTTTATGGCTCTTCGGTAACCCTTGGAGCCATGGTAATATTGTCTTTCGTGTACCGGCCTTTCGTGCCCGTTCTCTCCACACACATCATCAAAAAGGTCAATAGTTTGTTTAAGTGCTTGATGACAAATAAATTTCTCGGTTTGTGTTGTCAATTTGTATGATCATTGACCACCCAAAAACAAATCTGTCGTCTCCTTTGCTTAGCAAGACACTTATGCTTTAACGTAACAGAATCGAGGGATACATGAAGATAACTAAGCCAGTGGTTACCATTTAAACCGAAATTCTACATCAAGCATTATGCAATCTCTGAGAGTGGTAATCATCATCAGTGCATTTCTTTCTTCAGTTTGCTGTTAAAGTGTATTCAATATCACAATACATCAGCAATCTGAGAATGTGGGAGGTATTTTTCTGCCACTTCCTGACACGCGTACAAGAGTTACTGGATACAGTTATTAAACAAACATATTATTTTTCATCACTTTCCAAATTGGCAGACACAGCATCGGCTTGGAGTTTTGTTCTTTCGGTTACCCTGCAAGTTTACAAGAATTACTTTATTTTATGCACTTTCTTCCTAGCCCTCTAAACAATCTATTCTTGGTGTAGTCAAGTACATCCAACTCTAACCCTTTTTATAACGGCATTCTCCTTAGATTTCATCAATAATTGTAGTAGTTTAATCTCGGTGATGATGGAAAGGGCGGCGAGAAGCCATCACCCACCACAATCAAGAAAACCAACGCTCTTTTCCAAAATGATGATGTCAAATGAAAGTATTGACAACCACGAGGGGTGGCGTGGTGGTAGCTCGCCTCTGCCCCTTAACCATGTGGTTGGGAGTTCAACTCCCACCCATGGGAATGGAACGTTTCTAGTGGCCAGCCATTTACCGCTTAGTGCAAGCTCCCGTAGCGAATCCGGATTAGTTGAACACTCACGTGATGTCGAAAACTGGATGGTTTACACAAAAAAAAAAATAAAAAATAAAAGTATTGACACGATTCTTCCCCTTCTGAATATGTGCATGTACTCCATCTTAACATTTACACAATAAGTTTCAAACTTTTTTTCTTTTGTATAATCTTTGTCAATTTATCATATTAATTATCATCAGTATAAATTTTCTTAAGTTCCAATAATATCTTATTACTTATCTAACGATATTTTAATATGTTTGGAATTAACATGAAAAGTTGCATTCTTTTTAAGGAAACTAATATTTTGACTATCACAAAATGTCACATACCAATTTTGTGAAAATTCAATCTCTTAAACAAAGTTTTTCATCTAGAGCAACTCTTTATATGCTTGTGATAAACTTTGCTTCTTTTGTAGATAGATCAACACCCTTTTATAGTCTTTGACTACTAAAATGTCACTCCTATAAACTTTTTTTCCAAGAATCTCTTTCATTTGGCTAGCAATCATTGGAAAACTTTATACTAAAGATATCTCTATGGCTTAGTTTTTACTTTTACCATTTCAATGTGTTTTTACTTGCTATAATGCTTTGTTAAATTATAGTTAGCAACATATTGTTTTGTCTAGCAGGTCCCTTGTAGTTTGCTCTCTTGTATTGCCATGTAATGCACTATTTGTACCTTAATTTCTATTAATTAATTTCCTTTTCCTTTTTAAAAAATATTAATCTTAGAAACATGATTAAATAACTCAAGATAGATTTTATGGTGTCTAGATCATTGCCCTGTTGTGTATAGTCAACTAATATGACCTCCTCACTTCTAAAACAAAGAAGTGCCTTCAAAATAGCTTTTCAAATTGAAGGATAAAAACATAAGAATAAGGAATTTTGCACAAAATAATTCCTCTATATCAAGAAAGATTACAAAATATCAATTTCAATAAGTACAAATCTAAACACACTCAATCACAACAACAAAGTTATTGTTTATGTTTGAGACATAAACGATGTCATTTATAACTCCCGTTTCAAAATTGAAGATTAAAAATTAATAATTCAATAATTCACATTTTTGGATAATGTATTCCAAGATTGATGTTCATAATATCCTACACACATCCAAAAAGCATGGTTATCTTCTTCTGTCTCTTTTAATTTCACTCATCTTCTTTTTAGGGTATAAAATCAATTAACATGTAATGGATCTCCCATTAATTCATGCGTAAGTTATGGGCTCAAACAATAAGTAGTGGGCTTGAGTTTTTATCCACATAGGAAAGGACCTAAGAGGCCCAATAATATTCTACTCATGGTTAAAGATACACTAATCTATATACATCAGCCTCTGATTACAGTAACTTAATTCTTTACATAAATCCCTTATATACAGCTAAACTCATATATCCTATAAAATTCTAGTAAAAATTAAGTAATGTGTTGCATTTAAATGATATAATATAATAGGGTCTAAACTGAAAGATGTTGCAGGCCTTTTAATGATGCTAATTACCCACTAACGTAGCTTGGAGTCATACACATTATCATGGCTCTAAATCAACCATGTCATAAGTAAACAAAGTAAAATAGTGAGTGAGGTAATTGCTTTACTTTTCTACATCCCTTCCTAAATTAAAAACCTAATAATAGTGTCTTCAACAGAGCTTCTACCACCATACCCATATAGGAATCGGGTTCTAACTATTCCAAATCTCCATTGATGTAGTAGTTATTATAGAAATAAATTTGTACTTCCATGTTGATAAATGAGGGATACCATTCATCAATTAATTGCAGCTAAGCCATCACAATTATGGGTTTTGCCTATAATTATTGTTTGGTTATTATGGTTACAATATTTTTATTTATTTTATGATTATTTATCTCTTAATTAGATTGGTATTTAGGATAGTTATGTTATAATGCACCATGGTAGACATGTTATTTCGAGTGTTAAACAACCAAATATGCTATTTATATTGATACCTATGTAATTGGAATGTTGAAAAAGGGGTTTTAAAAGAGTTAAGTTATGGGTCTCCTGAAAGGCTATACTATTTAACTCATTATAAAAGATAAGGATAGCTACGTTTTAATGCATATGGGGATAATTTAATTTAGATAGGGATGCATGTTATGTATCGGAGTTTTTTGGTCTAATTTCTTTAAGCCTACACACTCCTGAAAAGTAATAAACCTACACACTCCTGAAAAGTAATCATGTGAGACAAACAAATAGGGTATTTACATTGATGTCTTATTTTACTAGAGTTTTGAAATTAAAAAAAAAGTAAGTAATAAATTCATTCAAAAGGTAGACATTATAGAATGATACAAGTTATATCTCCAGTGGGGCGTATACAAAATTTAGCTAGCTACAACGTTGAAAATAGCCAACAAAAACAATTTCTATATGTTCCATTGCATCTTAATATGGTTGGAAATAAGTTCTTGATTAGTAATGATCATGAATGTTATCCTTAGTTTGAGATAAAATTGCATCCAATTGTATTCATTGTAATCTCCAGCTTTTCCAAAGATTTTGGTGTTTCTCATCCTCCATATATAATGCACCAGTATAGAAAAACCAATTTTGAAAACCCTTTAGTCCTCTCCACTAGTCCATCTCAATTTGTTAGCCTAAGCCAAGCAATTCATCCATCTAAGATTTCTGTCTTGCAGTCCAAAGATGCTAAGAAATACACTCTATAGCTATTAGTACGAAAACACTTAAAGAATATGTAATCTAATGTTTTAGTTTCTTTAGAACATAAAGGACAATTTGTATCTAGAATTTGAAACTTGATTTTATCTCTAATTCCCAATTTCTACAATGCTGGTATCCATAGGATGAAAAAGTAAGATAGAATTATACCCTATCCGCAAATCAACTTATGAAGAGAAAACTTGACAATAAGACCTAACAACAATTGTTTGTAGGATTATGTTGTAAATTTATGAGACTTATAAAGCTCCCATATGATTTCATCTTCTTGCACTTGATTTGAAAATTATGCAGGCTAGAGTTCAACAACTTATCTGATTCCCCTACTCATATGAAAAGGACAGTGCCAATTGTTATTTCGAATTAGTACCTCTACTTTAGTATCTTCGAGAATAGTTGCTCTTAAAGCTTAAAAGAGTTGAGTGTTACATAAATGCCCTAACTTATTCCAATTATCAAAAAAATGTAGTGATCTTCCCATTTTGAATATAATGTTTAATACAAGAGTGCATGAAGGACCTGGTGTGCAAAATATGTTGAAAGATGTAATATTGAGAATTTCCTTAAGTAATAGACTGTTAAGTCAAGAGGACTTCACTTCTATTAATTTTGATGACAATCAAATAATAATAATCTTAGAAATGTATGAAC
>JANTPM010000244.1:23360893-23372195 GCA_025434745.1 Erythroxylum divaricatum
TCTCCTTGTGCATGTTCTCATTTTGGACTTCCTTCTTCCTCCACACCTATTTCTTCTCTTTTTTTGTGGTTTCCACTTATATGACACCTAAATAGAATCTTCTTCCAAATTCCTCTCTTCACTAAGTTTAATTATTTTTAAACTTTTAGGCAATTTTTTGTATTCACATCAGTACACACTCTTACAAAACTAATTCTCTTCAAGTTTTTTATGTTATTATACAGGGTTATTTGGGTTACTTAGAAAATTAGACAAATAATTGAGCCCCTTTAAAGGTCAATATTCTAAAGGAATATGATGGAAGTTCACCCATATCAAGGTGGACTTTAGTTCAGTTCTATCTAAAGAGACTCTAGGCTTCCATTCTTAAGCAATAGTGGTTTCCCTTGTATATGCTCAGGTTTTAGGTCCATCACCCTTTACGCCATTTCTTCATAAGTGAAACTAAAGATGAATAACTCATCTTCTCTCATTATGCAGTTTTCTAAACCTAGTTTTCTCTAGTTTACGTTCATATACTAGTTCATAATAGGAAATACAAGTCGTTTTTTAAAGAAACATCTAACCAGAGCCGCGTTCCACTTCTTTTCTCCCATTTGTAACACTTCAGGGCGGCGGAGCAACTGGTGCGCCATCCACAAGAGGAGTAGCATAACATAGTTTCCCAAAAGAATATGGATCCCTCGCCACCTTGCTCCATGCTTAATTCATGGCCTACTTCTATCCAAATATGGGACCTACCCATGTTCCTAATTTTTGGTTGCTCTTCAAAATATGGGACAAGATCTTTATTCAAGTACTCTGCTAACCAGCCCAAGACCTGACTTTTAACCTGAGGTACTGCCTCTTCGGGCCTTTCTCTCCATACTTATTGGAAAACCTTGACTAACCATATCTCCCAATAAATCAGACAAGTTTCAATTGTCACAGCCATGAAAATTAGAAGAATTCACATAACTCCATTCCAGGAAAGGTGAAACATTAATCAAAGGATGGATATGGAAGGGAATGCGTTACACCGAGGTCGAAGTAGTTCGCAAACTTCAATCGATAAGACTTGCCGTATATTTTTAAGAGTGCTTTACAGGCATTTACATGCATATACGCGCTTACAAATTACAATACACGTATTTTGTTCTAAAAGAATCCACAAAATTTAATATCAGCAAAAAGACTGCTAAGTCTTACAATTGTCTGCATCTTTTTCAGCTAAATAGCTTCTCTTTCAATCGATGGAGGAGTAGGTGGTGTCGTGATTTCATCATGACCTCCTGCATACATCTTGTCTTTCACAGTAAGGACCTGCGAATGTGGGTTAGCAAACCCCAAACAAGTAGTACGGTGACTTGGAGAATTACCTGTCTGAATATTATGGGGGCTAGAGTTGCTGCCAAGTGGAGAATTCGAATCATTGACAACTTCACAGCGATCATCCATTTGTTTTCTACAATCTGCCACAACATCATAGGAATTCCCAGTTCTAACTTCCTGAGCAAGGGAGCACCAACAACAACATAGCCACAGTGTGCAATCTGAAGCTGATGGTTGACCAAAACAAAAAGTGTACGCCGGCAAATTAAATCTCTTCCTCATTTGAATTCTCCAAAAGCCTCCGTAAAGTAAACCAAATGCACAAAGAATAATTCCAGTAAGTCCTAAAGCTTCCCTGGCAGCCTCATTGTCAATATTGATGGCAGCCAAGTTAAAAATCCAGAATGGGGCCATACAGAAAAGGAGAAATGTTGCAATATGAACATACATGTTGCCAAATCCAAGCCTGTCCATATTCCACCCAAAAACACAAAAGCTGCAGAAAAGTGATAGGTACGCAAGTGAGATGTCATCCCAAAAGTCTAGTACTCCTCCACTCCACTGTGGCCTAACTTCATCAAGACTTTGATCATCTCTGGTTGCAAAGGAATATCTTCTTTCTAGTGATAACACCCTCAACTGCTGGGGCCTCTTGCTTTCATCACTAGTAGGCTGGATGGCTGATTCCTCATCTACTTCTGAATCATACTCCTTACCAAGGGGACTGACAACGCTGTATACTCCAGCCGCAGCAGGTGCAGCTATTGCAAACGATATACATATTCCAACACCTATTGCAGGTCGCTCGGATCTCTTGTACCCAAGATTCAGACCACAAAGTGCATATTGAGCAAAACAGTTGATCTGCAGAAGAATAACAACAACCATCATATGCGCCCATTCATGGGGTTTATAAGTTCCGTTCTTGCAGTAAATCCTTCTGAGTTTAGAGATGTCTTCTGGCTCCCATCTACAAAGAAGTACAAGGTGATACAAACGCTTTGGGTGCTGATACAGACACATAAGCGTAAACAGGGCATTGAGAATTTGGTTATTGACTTCAAACCATGCATTTCTCTGGGACTTCTTTGGCAGTGCCTTGTTTAACATCCCCGTCATGACGAGAAACAAAATTGCACCTGAGACAGCAACACATAGGATCCACACAAAGAGGGCAATATTCATTGGATTTTTGAGCCATTCTTTGCTCATTTTCACAAGCAAAGTCCAATCCATCTTCCGTGCAAGAACCCCATTGATGCGATCGCGTAAACCATGGTCAGAAGATGCTACTGAACGTGAAATCTCATCTCTCTCCCGTGCCAACAGCTTAAATTTGGTAGAGGCAGAACCTATTTTTAGGAATTTCATTCTGTTGGGAAGGGCAGTTAAACTATCCTGAAATTTTTTATGAGGAATTCCATAGCTCAATAATGTCCTTCTTGATGCCGAAATTGCAAGAGGAACCTGACCATGACTTTTTATCCCATTGGATTCCTCAATGTCATCTTTTTGATTAACATCAGTAATCGAATCCATACTCTCCCCCGAAATTGAGCTTTGTCAGTCAGTTATAGGAGTGGTATCGTGGATTATATGCTCCATAATACCCAGAAGAATTCTAGTATCCAAAAGTTACAAGCTGTCTTATGTGGTGATCTAAACATCTCAAGTAAGACCTTTTGCTCACCAAACCCAAGAGGGAGAAAGGGTCTCAACTAAATAGAATCTTCACAAGCAAAAAAAAAAAAAAAATCCCCCAAATAAAACAAGGGAATGGAAATAAAAATCAGTCACTCTTTCAAGGTAACGATATAATTATAGCAACAATCTAGAATCTGCCAATCCATACAATTGAGTGAGGAAAACCATTCCTTACCAAAACCCAGAAAGCAATCGCTTTTGCCCACAGAGCTGTTAACAAATTACGAAAGAAACGATCAGGACGCTCATCACTTTACTAAACTAAAACGCGTGTAGTTCATATCGAAGAGTTAAAAAAGAAAAGCAAAAGGAATCGATATGATAAAGATCTTTAGTCCATATGTCAAGCAAACAAAGATTACCAAAGAAACACATCTATGGATGGGAAGAGAGAAGAAAGCAAGGGTCTTGAAGAAGCGATGGCATCCCAGAATGATTCCCAACAGTTTGATGCCTGCCTTTGGCTTCGCCCGGATAGGATACGATAGGATTGGAGAGGTGCTTTGCCTCGATTTGGTAAACAACCCTTACAAAGAGAGCTTTTCCAAAGGCACGAAGTAAGACAAATTACATTTTACACGCTGTCGTATGACATTTCATTTCATGTTCGCAGTCGCAGGCAATAAAATATAGCCTGGGCCTCAGCCTTCAATCTTCTTTAGTTCTTCAACCTTTAACTCAGGAGACACTAGACAGCGACTCCTGCTAACCTTCCACTAGGATCTGATTCCTCCAGTTAGTTGTCTTTTTCTTAAATTTTATTTTTTATTATTTATGCCGTCAATTCAAAGTGACATGCGGCCTTCCGGGCTCCAGCAATGGTTTGGCGGCTAGCCAAGTAGAAAGAATTAGCTTGACGAGTCATATTACTCCAATTAGGTATTGCAACTCTCAGTAAATAGTTTTGGAACATAAGTTGCTGAAAGTAAAATCATTTCGCCAGCGTGAGGAAGATAGACAGAGTTCAAATCAAAGGGTCAATGCAATCGCTACCGTTAATGTAAGGGTAGGAGTAGAAGTTGAGACTACAATATATTCAAGACAATGCGTCTTAAGATAAATTTTGGTTTCATCCTCCACTGACTACCCTCTTTACGTATCACGCAGTGCCGCATGTAGCATGAAAAACCATTCGCAATCACAAAATCACGTCCATAAGTGCAAATTTACCTACTCTAAGGCTAACCCAAACCAAATTATTTTAGTAACAGCGACCCTTGTAATGGACTTATAACTGGTCAGGGACTGGACACACATGCAGTGATTGTTCTGGAGATGGAAAAGAACAACCGCAAGATTTCTGCGTGTAAGGTTAGGTCAGGTCGTCCTCCTCCATTTCTTTGGCTTTAATCTTCTCTTTCACCCTCAAAAGAAGGGTTGTCTTCCAGGAGTCCTGTTACAGAAGTTTACGGCAAACAACTCAAAATTTTCACATGCATTCAACTTCATTAAAAAGTAAAATGAAATTAAATAAAAAGAAAACCAATGACACTTTCACTTCGCAATTAAACCTGAATCAAAGCAAGCAAAAATAGCCATGATGATGGCTGAATAACAATACAAAATTCAAGATGCAAGTGTAATAGAAATACCAGAATTCATTATTATGTTATTCCTCATAAATATTGCAAAACATCATAAGGTATCTCAGTTCACATATTAAAAGTTTCACTCAAGTAGGTCTGCAGATTAGAAGCTATACCAGTGGAGTCATGCTATCGAACTCCTTGACAACGTCAGTGAACTTTGCAACATCCTCCTCATCAATGGCAGCCGCAATATCCTGCCACAGCCAATAGGCAATTACTTCATTTCCATTATTCAATTATATTCTTTAGCATACAAAAAGGGGACTGTCACGAAGTTGAGGGGATACTGAGAAGATAAAAGATCAATGTTACCGACATTAACAATCATCGAAGTTTAGATATTAACAAATGAATGGAGCATTGATAAGTGATTCAAAGTTGGTAACAGGAAGGAATGGATTCAACATTTTCGGACAAAAATTTTTGCAGATAAAAGAAAAAAGGTTTGTATACACAACCTACCGCTAATAGATTGTATTCCCGTCCCGAAAAAGTAGGATCCATTTCCTGCAACAGCAATTTCATATTTTCTCATTTCACAACCACATAAGAAACAGCAAGGGAATCAAAATCAGAGCCCAAACCAAGACCTGATATCGCTCTAAAGCATTTGTGATGGCAATAACATCGCCTTTGCAGAGATGACAAATGCCAGCATTAAGAAGATGCCCTTTGACTCCATACTTCAGTAAATTATTACCAAGGGATTGTTTTGCAATCTCTTCATAAATTTCAATTGCCTTTGGGTATCTAAACAAATCATCACAAAATTAACTAAAAATTATTTTAATAGTCTTAAAATATCTATTTTTACGTCCAGACAATCCACAGATACTTTAATATCATGATAGTTTTAATATTACTCAAAATCATCTAAACGTTTAACAGTACTAAACAACAATATGCACTAAAATGAAAAGAAAAAGAATCTTCTACATCAACTTTGTACATTAAAAAGATAATTGTTGTAAAACCAAGCATGCCATTTACAGCGATGATCAAAGTGATTATTTGGGTATATAAGAGAAACTCGTAGCATAGTCTTCCTATCAGATTGCACCACTCATGGCATGGTAATGTAATAAAGCAGCTAGAATTGATTATCTGCAGGAAGTGAAGAAAATCACATGGATCTCATCCTTTAATAAAGATCTAGCTTCTCCAACAAAACTATTAACTAGACATGCAATTCTCTGTTGAAATTAAGCATAAAAATTGTATGGAAGGATGTGATAGTTTACAATATTAAACGTGAGAATGAATATATATTAACACCCTTACTGTTCTAATTGAGCAGCAAACTGTGCCACTTTCTGCTTGCATTGGTTGGCAGAAGTTGTTACTTCTTCATTTTGAAAGAAGTCAGCTGCCTTTTCATAAAACTCCATAGACTTCTCAATATTTGCTTCCGACTCATATAACTCAGCAATTTCCTACACAACAGAAGGCCAGGTTAATGAACATGTCAACCACTACATATGTATCTTAAATTAGCAGGCATACTATGTATGAACACTTAAGTATCAAAGAAGTATTGATTATTAAGCTTGCAAAGAACAATATGATCAAAATAATTTAATAGTTCACCACATGAAAACTTGGTTACTATCACATGCAATCAGAGAGTACCTTATAGTATCTTGCAGCCATATTGATCCTTCCAATATCACAGAACATATCTACTGCCTGAGCTAAGCAAGATATTGCCTCTGCATGAGAAGAATCTTTAACAATTAAGGCATACTTAGGAAAGTGGAAGTTACACTATTGCATCAAAACTTGGTCCATTATTCAGATGACGTGATTATCCATGTCTAAAAATTGTTTGTTAATATCATAACAACCTTTGACATTTTTAGAAGGCCACTTTCAAAGGTATAAAGGTAGATGATTCCATTTCCAGATTTTGGCCTCCAAGAATCAGACTTTAAATTGTGACTTTGAAATGCATATTATAAAGAATAGAAAATAAAAACTGTACAAATTTTCAGTTTCAAATGTGCAAAAATGTGCCAAGTGGGTTTGATAATCCAGATTTTGTAAGCAAATTTAATCAGAAACCATTTGCTGACTTAACATTTCAGTGATAATACAACAGAGACCACAACGTGTTTTTCCATATCCGATGAAAAGATAAATCAGACTAAGCACCACTTCGTACCACTTGTGGATGTTTTCTTATAACAGTGAGCAGCATCCACATAAGCTTGAGCAGCCTCGTGCTTACTATCCAACTAAAAACAAACAAAATCAATCACATAGATGTATAACACAGAAGGGAAAAATATATAAAATGGAAAGAACTTCAACAATTAATTCAAGAAAGCAAAGTACAACCTTCACATGACAGTTCGCCAACTTGATATAAGTAGCTCCGGCCTTATCCCCTGGCATACCATAATGAAAATATTAGCAAACCGGAGATGCCAATTTATGGATCAACTAAGGCCGAAGACAAAACACTGAGGTAGAACTAAATATGCCAGAATCAACTAACCACATTCACAAGATACGAAGAAAACAGAAATGCAATATATTTATAAACGCATGCTTATCATACACAAAAAGGTCATCATTTGAGATCAATTTCAAGGTCACTAGCACAACAGACGACGAAGAAATGAAGAAATGGCTAAACCGCGGCACATTTTTAACTCAATCCGTTGCCATCATTATCAGTTCCAAGTAATGAAGACCGATCAATCAGGATCCAGATTTCAAACCAACGAAAAAGGAAGCACCAATGACCTTACAAACAGACCCAAATTTGAAAAGAAAAAAAATCCTATGGGGCAACAATTTCGCATTTGCAACAAAAGAAAAAGAGGAAGACAAAAGATACAGGATTTGGCGAGCTTGTAAGAGTTGCCAGCTTTATCAAAGAGATCGGCGGCGTCCTCGTACTTGGAACCAAATAATCCCCAACCGCTAAGCTTCTTCTCTGCTTTCTTCTCGAATTCCTCCGCTCGACCTGACTGATCTCCCATTTCTTTTCTGTCTCCGATTCTATAAGGTTTAAGCAACAGTAGCGTGAGGGTAAATATTATACAAGGGAGGAGATAAAAATTAATGGAAAAGCTCCTCTCTGCTCTTGCTTGGATAAACTTTTCGTTCTTCTTTGCAAACACTTTATTTGACAAAAAGGTTTCCTCACAGGCCTTTTCCTTGGGCTCAGACGAGAAGCCATCAGGTATCAGTGAGATCTGAATCTTATCTTTTGTGGAATATCAGAATCTCCAAAGATTTGATGGTAAATGCTACCATTATGGTTTTTGTTAAAGATTTTCATTTTGTTTTTATGCTACAGACCCTCAATTGCTATTGATTAAAAAGCTTATTATTATGTAAGAAATTTAGAACTGGTTTAAGAAATAAAACCTATACATTTGTAAGTTTAAGTATAAAAATAAATTTAATTTTTATAATATTATATAATTCATTTAGCTTTCCCTAGTCCGAAATCAGATTGCAACTTGGTTTCTTGTTTCTATAATGTTAATAGTTTGGAATTGCCACGCAAACAAAAACAGCCAACATGAAGTTTCTTGATTTTAAAATATGTTGGAATCTCTTCTACAAGCTTGATTTGCAAGCAAAGCAGTTGAATAACCAATCTCAAATGTTTCTTTAAGGATTCTAAGCTTACAAAACATTTTATTGAAACTAACGTGTTAATCAAATACTGATAATTCTTTAGGTCAAAACCTAGAAAATGTAATCATCGATGTTCAGCAAATTTTTTTGGCTCAGGGAGGGTCATATCAATTTCAACGGGACTTTTTAACAAAATAGTTAAACGAATTGTTGCTCAGTTCAGTTCAGTTCTGCAGCTCAATCAGAATTAACTTATTCTAATACACGTATATGACCACACTTAAATAAGTTGCTGAAATTTAGAAAATTTGTCATAGCTGCCTGTCAAGACAATAAATCCCTTTCGTCTCCTCAATCAGGTCGTTCTTGGTATAAGTACCAGGATGCACTCCACATTTTATAGCTACAACGTCATGGGAATCCACTCTTTTTATCTCCTGTTAATCCATATAATCAATACTGTTAATGCCAATAAGCAATACTTTAAACACCACATAACATTACCCAAATACGGAGAAAAGCAACTAGAACATATGAACTTCCTATCTCCTAATTTCGTCATGTGCCTGTTCATACAGCTTTTTTCTATGCCCTGTTCCGAGTTAAACCATGTCCTTTTAAATCAAAATTCAACTATTAATTATCCTTTCAAGACTTCGTTAACACACACCATTTTACATCTAATCACAACTGCCACTGTCATAAAGTGTACCACAATGAAAATAAAACTAACCCTCTTCTCTTTGCTATGGGTGCAATCAACCCTCTTTTCTCGAGACTTTTAAATCTATCCCTTGCAAGGGTGCAGCAAGCCTGTAAACGTTATATGAAAAAAATAAGAACAAATATCTCTCAGTTTTCTCTTGCAAAAAACAGAATTTCACGACTATAACAGAGAGGTTTCACAAACCTTCAGCTTACGGAGGGATCCAGTAATTTCTTCACTTAAAAGTACTTGTGGAGGAGCAGGCTCAAATCTGATAATAATGATCGATAGTAAGTGTTGTGCTAACAAAATATAAACTGAACAAACAGAAACATTATATATTGTTCATTCTCAAAATAAGAACTTCGAATACTCTATAAACAGCCAATGACACAACTAATGGCAAGTTTGTGAACCTGATTTCCACGGTAATCCCCTAACAAGTAGGCAACTTATCAAATTAGAACAATCTCAAAAGTGAATTTCTTAACATAGTATTATCCATACTTGTGCTTTCCCAGACGTGGTGGACGAGTCTTTAGTCTTTCTTCCTTTGATATCAGTCGTCTAATATGTCTATTATGCTTCTCCTCATCTTCTTTGGCTATTTCTTTAAGGATGTCTGGCAAGCTGCAGCGATGCTAACCAATGGATAATCAAAATCTTCACATGGCTGAACTAAAGTTGTACAAGAACAATTACCAGCTTACCAATCTATTTCTTTTGAAAGCTCATCTTTCTTTTTGGCTTCTGCTTCTCTCCTCCGGTTTTCTTTAACTCTAGCTCTTTTATTTAACTCAACCCGTGTTACCCTTTTTTCTTTTCTAGATCTGTGTGCATTGGCGTTGAAAAAGAATTAACAAATGAACAAGCATAAGTCTTAATTAGTTGAGGCTAAATAGATATCAACAAGATTTAATAGCTTGTTCTTATCCGTTTAACTTACTAAGGTTATCATCAAAGTGAAAAATTTGAGTTAAATTACAAACACAAGTCCAAACAAAATGTAGCACAGATATATCTCATCGCAAATTAGCCTAGGCTGACCTTTTCTCAGGTATGATATTCTCATCGTCATCCTCTTCATTTTCATCATCGTCAATCCCATTATCCACGTCAATAAAGTACATCTAATATAATAAATCAATCAATATAAAATTTCAAGTGTTGACATAAAATTAAAGGATAATAATTAAGCACAATCATGGAGTCACTACAAAAAAGTACACCAGGCCTCACATCTTCCTCATCAATTGGTTGCCCAGGAACAATTAATGGAACAGGCTGGGGTCCTAACTCAGTCTGATAAACTTTCTGCATTTCGTTAGCTACAGCTTGAGCCAATGAATCCTGCAGTGAAACGTAAATGATATAGAAAATCTTGACATTGCAATGTAGAATATATGGTATATTTGCATTTAAAAGGAAAACCTTATGATCCTCAACAGAAGGATTAAATGAGCATCCAGGAGGTTCAACTTCTACCGCTGGAATAATTGAAGGTTTCGATATCTGTCAATAATAACATAGAATTAAGACATAAAAAAGAAAATAATTTACGACTAAAGAATCAGCAGAAATGTGATGGTGTTGGGTTAATAAGGAGCTCATCAAAAGATGCGTCATTAAAGGATAAACACAACAAGTAACATAACTTATCAGAAACGGTTACCTTTCTACTCTTTTCATTGGGTTCACCTGCAAGCACCAATAAATAGAGACTGAAGTCCAGTTATGCATGAACTCAAATATTTTGAAAAAATTAAATTACGCCACGAATATTTTGATAAGCACCTTCCTTTTCCCATATATCAACCATGGTGGAGGTGGGGGCAGTTTCGTCCTAAGAAAATCAAGTATAAACAGAAACATTCAAATCACTAGTTTACTTCTAACATAAGCCAATTAACAACATAACTCATAAACCTCTTGCGAGACATCGTTTCTATGTATAGGAAGTTTCTTGAACTTTCTTTGGTCGGACTTGTTAGCGGAAGAAGGCACCACTTGAACAAAGGGGTTCTTCTGTAACACGCTGTCGCATCGCAGCACCTTTTCTCTGCGTTTCTCAATCTTCCGCCTCACAGAAAGATCTGGTTTATAATAAATATAACAAAAATGAACTAAAAAATCCCAAAACACTAATAGAAGAAAAGTTTTCAAATTTTTATAAGGAAACACCTTTGGATTTGTCAACGAAGAAGAGGGAATCGTTAGAGACGTGGGAAAGAGAGCTGCCGGAGAGAGCGTCCTTTGTGGATTTTTCGAGAAAATCGTCTATGTCTTCGGTGCTTATATTGGCCCTCCATGCTTTCTTTCCCTTTCTTGAGCTTTTTGCTTTCTTCCCCATCTCTCTCTCTTCCTGTTTCTCTACTTTCCCCCGCTGCCGAAAATCAAA
>JANTPM010000244.1:23385811-23403132 GCA_025434745.1 Erythroxylum divaricatum
ACAGATTTCGCTGTTCACTAATACCAGTATGCTTGAACAATACTAAGAAATCCCTATCAATCTCATCCTATGCCAATTTACTACTTTACTCTTCCAGTCGGGGGTGGGATGTTACAAATACAACAATACCTAGATTTTGAATCCCTCTTAGGACTTATCATGCAATCATGATTTCACTAATAAATTTAATCCAAAGTTTATTGGACTATGGAAATTCTTCAATTATGCTAATATTTTTCACAAGACTATTAACTCCTAATCCTTAGTTGATTAGTTGAAATATCCTTTTAATTAAAACCCCTAAAATCCAATTAATTGATTTATAATTTCAATATTATGTTTGAGCACAATCTAGAAGATTTATATCGACCTATCTCTAGGTTTGCATGGAACTAGTTTCAATTATGCTAGATATATTCACATAAAGGATTTTTCAATATTAATTGTATGAAATCACATATGAATTGACATGTCGGCAGTATTAATTCAAGAATAATCATGAACACGTAATTGAATCTCAATAAAACTAAAGAATAATACGAGGAAATACTTATAATCTCTAATAAACTACACTCTAGATTGTTGAAAATCCACTCTAAAGGAGTTTCCAAGGCTTTTCATCATGCTTCCAACCATTCAAAGGTTTCTTCTTGTGTTTCTCTAGTGTGTTATCTACTTCTGCCACTAAATCTTAGGCTTTAAAATTCAAAATTTAGGTTTTGGAAGATAAATGGGCATTAATACGACTATATACTTTTAAACATATGGGATGCTTTTCTGGAGCTAACATGTGAACAAACACGACTTTGTAATGCTAAGATTCCTTACTTAAAACTCAATATAGGCATGTTTTGCATAATTCAATTAACACACCTCTAAGCTCTTCCAATATGGCCAAGTACTTGTCATGCACTCTATAACTTTGTCAAAATTGCTCTAAACATGTCCGAAGTTGTTCTTTTTACTCTAAATAAGTGAATTAAACCCTAAAACAAAATACGAACAACTTAAGTACTAATAATAATAAAAATACTCAAATAAACAAAAAATGTACTAAATGCAAGCTTAAAAATATGACTACATCAACACTTATCAGCTTCCCCATATTTAGGCATTTGCTTGGATATTGACAAAAGTTAATGAATTTAGATTATTATTTTCATGTGTTAATCAATATGAAGGAAATTGCATAAGCAAGATTTTAGAAAAATATGAATCAATATAGCCTAAGCCTCAAATTATAATGTAAGTAAGGTGCAAAATAAAAGTTGAATATCACAATTATCTTGTATTTCTCCTTCCTATAACTAGAACAAATTAATTTTTTTCTTTTTTCTTTATTAAGCTCATTTTGAGACATTTCTGAATTTATTTCCTTCCTCAAGCTTATAAAGAGAATATATGAAACAACCATAAATAAAAAAAGAACATATAACCTCTAATACATAAACTCACATATTTCCTCATTGTTGATTCTTCTTAATCTAATCAAATTCTTATACAATTAAGTAAATACAATCCTTCAAGGTGCAAAAATAAATATTAGGATAACAACAAAAATGCTTATTAGCTTGTAACATGGTTAACACAATGTAAAGAAAAGACTAAGGCTCAAAATTTGTTATATCTAAGGGATAAAAGTAGGATGAGGTAAAATCAAATATAAGGGATTAATAAAAGTGTAATCTAGGTACCTTTTCATCTCAATGCCTCTAATTTAAAGAAGTGGTCTCAATATGCATAATAAATGCAAATTCTAGAATCATCTAACTATGCATGATAATCACAAAACAAGAGAAAAGTAAAAGTATGATATAATGATAAGAAATGCTCATAGGCTCAAAACCTCACGATTTAGGCTCATATGTAAAAAATTCTAGGTAATTTCATCCAAATTGATAATCAAAACATTTATTCAAAACTTGGCAGGTAAAAATCTATCTACTCAAGCTTTTTCCTTTCATATTCTAGCTTAATTTAATAATTAAGAATATTTCAAAATGCTTTAAGTTAAGAATCAACATATTAGAGATCATTATAAGAAGAATCAACAAACAAAAATCAAAACATGCTTGAATCATAATTAAATCCATATCAAGGTCATAAAACTCCTTCCTTACACTTAAAGATGTACATTATCCCAAATATACACAATAAAGCCAAAAAAAGAATAAAAAATAATGAACATGAAGAAAAGATACCAGTCCTTAGTTTATAATTTATAAGTTTGTATTTGTGGCGTGAATCCATCCATTATTAATCCTTGTAAAAATAAAATAAAATAAAATAAAGCATCAAACAATAGTGAGAAAATAAAAGAAATTAAAGCTAACTATATCTATAAAAAATTATTGAAAATAAATAAAAAATAAAAAGAAAGAAAAAATAATATTAGTTTAGTAAAACTAAACCCTTGTTAACTATCAAGAGAAAATAAAATAGAAAATACACAAAATTAAAGAGAAAAAATAAAGATAAACCAAATGTGTAATGTTAAACATTTGTAGAATCCCAAATGAGATAAGTAACCATATTAGACAAAAAGTCCTAATGGTACCCTATTAGATAAAGAGTCTAATATTTGGTCTTATTATGCTCCAAATTGGTCTCCATCTGAGGATATGTCCGTGTGAAAGGAGTGTCCTACTCTTAAGTATCATGGGATACTGCCTCCATTTATATTAGGTCGTTAGGCTAGTGAGGATTTAGTGACGATTTAGTGGCTCTCATGGAGGTGGAATTGTAGCACCTAAATATCATGTGATCTACCTTCCCCACCACACTAGTGTTGTCTCCTTTCTCGTTGATTATGTGATTGAGTAATGAATGCACATATATCACCGTAGGAGATCTTAGTTATCATGCCTTAGACCTTATCGACTTATAATACCACTCTTTGCTGATGGTGCACATTAATCATAAATTTCAATAGGTAAGCGTATTGGCAATACTCAAAAATTGCTTAACAACTCAAGAATAATGGAAACAAAGCATAAAACATACCTTGAACTATTGAAATTTTAAGAAAAATAAGTTAAAGAATTATTTTGCTCATAAGGGAGAAGTAGCAGAGCATAACCCAGAGGAAGGAAATAGGAGGGAAAGTGAAAAGGTGAATTTTTAGATGGCAGGGAGTGATTTTGAGAAAATTTTTACTTAATATGGACAACAACACAAGTGTTTAGTTACCTTGTATTAAGCAATTTAAGGTTAATTTTAAATCAACACAGGTGTGTTAGGCTATAACATAAGCATGTTGGCTTTAACATAGGTATGTAGCTCAAACGTATGATGACAGGGTTTAGCATAAGGTAGAACATAAGCATGTATTTAGATCATGTTAAAATAAAAAACAAAATGATAAATTATACATGCATGTTGGTACTTAACATGGTCATGCTGATACTAAAATTAAAACACTTGAAATTTACACAACCACTAATACAAACGTGTTAATAGGTTTGTATCTTTCTATAAATTTTTTTAAATTAAGGAAAAGGAGATAGAATTTAGCACAAGCATATTGGAGGTTGTATCTTGCTATTTCTTAAATAACTTACCTAGTTCTTACAACATGGGTATATTGTTAGGCAAATAGGCGACTTATATTGATTTTTTAGAAATACAATCACTAACATGAGCATGTTGCTATTAATGCATCTTTCTGTAAATTTTTGGCTCCTTGTCTCTAAGTGGAACATAGCCATGTTTTTGCTTAACATAGGCATATAGCTAAACATAACCACCAACACGAGCATATTGATGGGTGTGTAACTCTCCATAATTTGTTGATTTAGCCAATTTTCCACCTGCCTTCTAATATGAAAATTCACAAACAAACCAAGGCATAGAAGATGAAAAATAACACCCATATAATCCAAGTAAAAATAGTATACTAAACCACAATATTAATGTATATAAAAAAAGTACATAAATTAAAATCTAAAATAAAAGTAAATGAAATAAGATTACTAATAAAACTTGGGTTGCCTCTTAAGAAGCACTTATTTAACATTATTAGCTTGACATTCCCATTTCAACTTACTTCATTATTTTGAAGATTAAACTTCTCTACTCTAACCAGACATAGCTTCAACTAGTCATCACTAAAATTTATTGAACAACATCTAAAACTGCAAAATTAATCATATTGAGAAGATAATGTGTCATTCTATTCAAGAGAATGTCTTAAAGCATCAGAATCTTATAAGTGACCTTTTTATCTCTAATACTAAGCATCAATTTACCATAACTTATCATCAATTATTGCCCCAGTAGTAGCTAAAAAAGGCTGGCTTAATATAAAAGGTACTTTGATATCTTCTTCAATATATAATATGACAAAATCATATAGGAATATGAATTTATCAACCTTAAACTATGCATCCTATATTATGCCTCTAAGGTACTTGATAGACATATTAGCTAACTAGATACTCATCTTGGTTAGTTTAGGTTCTTCTAACCCTAATTTTTTAAAAAAACTTATAAGGAATCAAATTAATTCTAACACCTAAGTTAGTTAATTTTTTTTTCAATTGATAAAATACCAATTAAGTAAGAGACAATAAAACCCCCCAAATCTTTGAGCGTTTTATGTAGTTTTTTTAAAGGATGGTTGAACACTCCTCACTTAGTGTTACCATAGAAAGCTTCTCTAAGCTTCTTTTATTCGATAATAACTCTTTTAAAAAAGTATCATGCTTATGCATCTATGAAAGAGCCTCAACAAAAAGTAAGATAATATGAAGTTGTTTAAAGAGTTTCAAAAATTTACCAAATTGTTCATCTATATAATCCTTCTTAAAATTTGCTAGGTACAGAATAGCAAGCTTGAGCTCTTTCTCTAGCTTAGGATGATCATCATCTTTTCCTTTACTCTATAGATTATTCAAGGCAAGTTTACCTATCGTTTTAAAGTATACAACTCTAAATACCAAATGCCAATCTCATAAAGGCTATCATTACTAGTAATAACTCTTTTTCTATTGTTTAATTGACATTTAAAGTGATGGTGATTAATTATATTTAAAATAAAAGAAAATAAACTAAAAGCATGATAATAGTGTTAATAAGCTAGAATGTTAAAAGAGTGAAGAATCAACCAATACAATAATAATAACTATAATTTCCCCAAAGACTTCTCATACAATTCACCAATCAATTTAATATGAAGTTAATTACATCATAAAAATTTCCAGTTATACTAATATCTTTCTCAAGAATATTAACACATAATTCTAGGTTAATTAATTGAATCTCTTTCTAATTGAAACCTTTATAATAATATAACTGATTTATGAATTTCACTATTAAGTTTGACCTTAATCTAAAAAAATTATGTCAACCTATTTATAAGTTTGTACGCAACTCCTTCCAATTATGCTAGATCTATTCATACAAAGGATTTCTCAATCTCAAGTCACACATGGATGAATATGTTGACAATACTAATTCAAGAATAATCATAATTGAATCCCAAAAAAACTAAATAATAAATTAAAATAAAATAAATTCACTACAAAGTCCATCATAGGATTCATCTGATCCATATGCCAAAAACAAGGATAGCATGAAGAAATCCATATAATCTATAAGAAAATTCACTCTAAATTGATGAAAATCCACTCCATATGGCTTTTTTGATTATACTTGCTCGCATCAATTATAAGGTTTCTTCTTATGTCTTCCAACCTCCTCTTTACTTCTATAACCTAATCATAGCTTTTAAAATTTGAAACTTAAAATTTGGGAGATATATGAGCACTAACATAAGTTTGTTAATGGCCATATGCTTTTCAATAAAATTCTTATGCTTTTTTAGAGCCAACATATATATAAACACATTCATGTAATGTCAACAAAACCTACTCATAACTCAATATGAGCATTATCCTCTTTAACATTGGCGTGTTCTATAGAAATTAATTAACTCACCTCTAAACTCCTTCAACATAGTCTTATACTTATGCACTCTATAATAGTCAAATCTACTTTAAATTACTCCAAACTTATCCAAATTCATTCTTTTTGCTCCATATGAGTGAATTAGAACCTAAAAACAAAATATAAATAACTTAAGTACCAAAAAAATGAATATAACAAACAAAATGCACTAAACATGAACATAAAAATATGACTAAATCAACACTTATCACATCTTTGACAAAAGGCATGTTTACACCATCTCTTCTTCGGAATATCTATCAACTAATCACATACATCTTTGTTCTTGCTCTACATATTACTCATTTACGTCTCATACCCCTGTTAAGTACAATTTAAAGCTATACTTTATATATGATCTTTATAAATGGTCATAATTTATACTTGTTTTGTAAATTGGCTCATAAATGTTTAAAATAATAATGATGTTCAAAATGCACATACTCATGCTTGAACAGTTCATGGGGACCTTGCATCATATAATTAAGATAAGTTAATAATCAAATTAGGTGATATTTCCTTAAAAAATAACATTATGAATTTTATTGTATTACCTTTTGTTTATCACTCACAAACACTTATGGGAGATCATTGCCAATGTCATTAAGTAGACATCCCAAAAACTATTTCCAACTTTCTTTATTCTTAACTCTTATAACAACTTGTGACAATGGAAAAATATTATCATTTAGATCCCTTATAATGGCTATGAATAGTTATGCATTATAACTTACTTTCAAATGACAACAATCAATGTATATTATTGGTTTACAAGTATTATCAAACCAAGATTTCACTTATTCAAGACATATATAGCATCAATCAAATTTAACTTCAGGAGATCTAATGCATAGTGAGCTACCCCTGTTACATTCCATCACAATCAAGAAGTAGCCTATTAACTTCTTATATTATGCCCTTTTATCTTAAAGTAGCAAATAAAAGCATACCTATTACCTATATAAACTATAATGCCTAAAATATTTTATTGGTAATCTCATAAAACAACCCCTTTTGACCCTAAAATATGTTAGTTAAGAATATCCCTAAAGTGTGCTGTATAATTCTTAATAATAATACACTAGTAATCAACCTTCTTATTATCAAAGTTCCCTGTAAAAATGAGTGTTATGGAATGTATTAATCTAAAATGCATGCCTATTTTATGTAAGGATTGCATGTATTATCCACCCACTTTTTTAAATATCCTATAGTAAATCTTGATCTTTTATTATATATGTAAATATATATATATATATATCCACCCACTTTTTAAAATATCCTATAGTAACTCTTGACCTTTTATTATTTATATATATATAGTCAAATCCCATCTAGATACTCATATTCTTTAAAGCCTTTATAAATGTCTTACTAGAATAAAAAATCATTCTCTATTAAAGTGTTAAAATTGTGACCAATATCGACCAGTGCATTATGAAAACTAATGATTCCATTTTAGGTGAAGATACTGGATAATACCAATGATATAGGCCAATACTAGTTGATATTGAGTAGTACTAAATATCAGGTAATAATTTAATATTTAAAAAAGAAGAAAGACTAAAATAAAAAAATTAAAACTCCCCTCCCTCTACCATATCTAGAATTCACAAATCTCCTCTCAACTCATTGTTACCATAACTATTGCTAGTTACTGCCAATATAGTTGCTATTTGGTGCCACTACCATCACTATTTGTTAGTAACCCTTAATTTTGCTTGTTTGTCATTGTCCTCTCTTCTTAGTTCCTATCCTACTGCTTATGAGTGTTAATGTTATTTGAAAAGTTAGGAGGTGAGTTTGAAGGAGTATGGTGAGGTAGCCGAAAAAGTAAACAAAATTGATTTGTAAAACGTGCGACTCCTAGGGGAAGCTTGAGTGCAAGAAAAGGAAGCACTTAAGTTAGAGGAGAAGAGTAGCATTTAAACTAGATGAAATGAAGACAACAATGAAGAAACCAAGAGGAGAAGGTTTCGGAGGAGAAAAACCACACAAAAGCAAGGAAATCTTTCATTTGTTACAAATGGGGTTGAAATAGCTGTGGGTGAATGGAATTAAAACAAGACCATTAATGAGTTTGGGGCACTTGTCTTTTAATGAGAGAAAGGGACAAAAAGCCATTAATACCATTGACTAAAAGAACTAAAATAAATAAATAAATAAATCTTAAATCCCAAAATAATTACAGTGCCATTGGGTGGCAATTTTTACTACCGAAAATCAACCGGTTCGCCACTTGGCGATTTTTTTGGTCTGGCAATTTTCTCCAGAAAAGTCCAGAAAAATACCTAAAATTCCCTGAAAATATAAAACACACAGAAACTCACTCCAATAAATATTTTAAAAACAATTACCGCATTATTCACAATAAAATTTCATTAGGCACAAATACCGGGAATGTCATGAATGCATGTACAGTTATTTTTCATGTGCAAAAATTCATTGTTCACAAATACCAGTATGCATGAACATTCCTAATTAGTCCCAGTCACTCTTATCCTTTTCTAAATTACTATTCTACCCTTCCTATTGAGGGTGGGATGTTACAAAATAAATAAATAAAGGAAAATCATTTGGAAAGCAATATTATGTTGATTCCCAATAAATGCTTCTTTAGACATGGCTTCGTGGAATTCCTTTCTTATTAGGGATTTTGAAGAATGAATGTATCCCCTACTTTATTAAGAATGGTTCTAGGCATTGTTTTAGCTTATAATGATTCACCTGGATTTACTTATATTTAGATGTGAAACCTCAACCACCTTATGAGGCAATAGTTCAATTATTGTAAATGGGCTAGAACATCTTGATTTTATTTTTCATTGGAGCAATCTTAGGTTAGAGGTGTAGATTAATATCTGATAACTCTTCGAGAATTCTCTAATCACGATATGGTTTTTTTTTATTGCTTAGTTCGCTCCTTGTATATTCGTCTCATATACAAACAATTGTGACTCATTAAGCTCATTGAACTAAGGTCTTTTTATACGTAGTCCTATAACCTCATAAAGCATCATCTAATTTTATTGACCAATTAGTTTTAAGATGCCCTATAGTCTTTTGTAGAATGTTTTTTGGTTTTCTATTTGATATTTGTACTTGGGCACTAGATTGAGGATGGTAGGAGGTGAAAATTTTTTATGTGACAACATGACATGCTTTCTCAATCATTTCAAATTATACATTACAAAAAAATAATTGCTATTACTAATTTTTACTTTTGGTGTATCAAGGTGAATAAATATATTCTTAAGAAGCTTAACTATAAACCTTGCAACATTATTTGGTAGAGCCAAAGCGTACTCATTTAAAAACATTTTACAATTATTAGGATCGCTTTCTTTTCCAATGAACTTGAAATTGATCCTTACATATCAAATCATTCACATAGTATGAGGCATACCATGTTTTTTAAATAAATTATCTATTCCCTAACATTTATCACATAATTGAACATAGTTATATGCATCTTTGGATATAAAAGTGCCAATGTAAACTTCCTTAAAGGATTTTTTTGTTGTTTTATTTTCTCTAAAATGACCACCAGCCTCCTTAGAATGATAGTGCCTCAATATCAATTACATTTATATCTTAGGTATGCATCAACCTATCACTTGACCTACATTAATCCTAAATAGAAATAAGCCCTCTCATATCTATCTTTAGTTTGGCAATTCATCATTCTCTATTTAAATATTTAGATGCCCCTATATCTAATAGGAAAATAATATTTATTTAATGTATCCCTTTTATTATAAGCTATTAAAAACAAAATCAACTCTTAGCAAGCAGGTTTTTATCTAATGCAAGTAGGCTTTAGTTAATATCTTTAGTTTAAAGGAACATCTATAGTCAGTAGAGAGAAGATCTCTTCCTTGCTAAGAAGCAAATCAAGGAAATTGAAAGATATGTTAAGAACTTCTTACAGTCAAGGAAAGCTAAGAATTCCAAATTTGTTAAAATCAAGTGGAAGGAACTTTGTTTGCCTAAACAAAATGGGGACTTGGGATAGCACCAATTTAGGTCATGCAATTTGTTCTATTGCAAAGAAAGAAAAGAAAAGAAAAGGATATGGAGGTTATTTGATGATAAAGAGGCATTATGGTCCAAGTCGATGGACGAATACTTTCTCTTAAGTTCCAGCTTTTGGCAAATAAAGGTCAGTAAAGAACACTCCTAGAGTCTAATTCAAATTCTTCCAATGAGGGACCAACTATTCCCATATTTTAAAATCTTAGGGAATGGAAACAACACTTGGTTTTTCATTTAATAACTTGTTCAATTTGGGCCCTTTATATAGGAAAGAGGAGTTATTTTCAATCGTGATGAGAATTCCACATAATGTTAAAGTTAGATAATAATTACTTATGGGATTTGGATTATAGTTTTAAGGTATCAAATTGTATTGTAGATAACTTACCCCATACAATTTAAATCCCCTAGTTGATGATAAGTTTATATAGCTAAGGGACACTTGAGACAAATTTACTAATCAATCTTATTTTTAACTTCTCATGACACACTCATGGAAAGTATTTGGATTGATTTGATTTAGGTTAAATCTTTAATTCCTAAAGCTTCCTTTATCAATTTAATGGCTACTAAAAAAAGATTGAAAATCAAAGATAGATGCTTTGGCAACTAGGACCCCTTATGTCTTCTTTATAATTCTTCCTCAAAATCGATTATTCATTTTTTTATTTTAGTGTACTTACTCACAAGCTTTAGGGTTAAGAGTTCAACACATACTGTAAAGAATAATAGGATGCTTACTTTTCTATAACAATCTTCAAGTATTGCATCTATGCACTTTGATTCTAAAGGAACAATAGGATATAAAGATTCTTCTTGGATATGTAGGTACTAGAAATTGGATTAGGGAAATCATATTAGCTCATAAAGCTTATGAAGAAGCTAGTGACTAGATGAGGAGTAATGCGAACTTGATGTGAAATATTTGATTTATTTCCTAATCATTTTTAGCTATATTAGGACTTGATGTTATAATATGTAGCAATTTTGATCTCTCATTAGAGTGTTGTTAATTGATATATTGTGCTTATAAAGATTTATAAGCTTTAGACCGTAAGTTCACAACATAACTATAGCTAGTATAGGTAAGTACGAGTCAATCCTACGAGGATTGTAACTCCTAATAACTACCCTTTTCTATTATCTAACCGTCAATCCAAATTATGGATTTAATTAAAAATTAAACTAAACAATTGAACTAAAATTAAAATATTAATGAACTTAAGACAGAGGGAAATACTTGGAAAAGTCTATATCAAATAAATAGTAACTAGGTGATGAATTCCCCTAATAATCCTTAACTATTAACCCCTTATCATGCAATTGTATTATTAATTATTAGACCATAAAAATTCCTATCTTATGTTAATTTCTTTCTCAAGACTATTGAAAACTAATCCATTAGTTGATTAACAGAAATCTTTCTAGTTAAAACCCTAGGATTGTATCATTGATTTGTGAATTTCACTATTAAGTTTGACCCTAATCCAGAAGTTTTATGTCGACTTATCTCTAGATTTGCATGCAGCTCCTTCCAATTATAGTAGATCTATTCACACAAAAGGATTTATCAATCTCAATCATGTGAAAACAAATCATAAACTAATATTTTGAATATATTAGAACAAGAATATAATGCATAATTGAATTGCAATAAAACAACCAATAAAATTGCATTAAATAAAATATCAAATCTTATTCTTATCACAACTTAAGGTTCATCACACCTAGATACTAAACAATTTAGTTCCTACCCATAAAAAATGAAATTAATGACAAATATTCAGAAGAATAGCTAAAAATAAAGAAATCATAATTCTAAATCTCATTTTTCCTTTTAATGAATCTACTTACAATTTGGATTCGATGAAGGTCTCTATCAAATATTTTGACATTACCTTTATGGTTTCCTTGTCCCTTGACAAAAAACTGATGCCTCTTTATGTTTCTTATGACTTAAAATTACTCTGAAACTCAACTCTCCCTATTCCACCTCCATTCATGTCCTTTTATAGTAAAAACTAAGGTTTTTAGGACATATACAATCAACATACATGGTCATATAAGTGACCGAGTATCTCTAGAAATACCTAAATTTGTGATTCTATATGGGCACAAAGACTTACACGAGTAACATACACAGTTGTGTATATCAACATACATGGGTGTGTAACTTCACATGACCAAAAACAAAATTCTTTAAATCTCCACACATTTATAAAAACTTACACAGTCATGTAGGACCAAGTGTTGGATCGAAAAATAATAACATACTAGATTTAGTTGAATGGTAGATTTCAAAAACTTTTTCCGCAACCAAACCATAGCGGAAGCATAAAAACCAAATCAATATGTTTTCATCCATACATGATACAGTATAAGGAAAATGACTAACATAAGAATAAGATGGAAACTATACCGACTCCTTACTATAGCTTTGACTTCTCACTTTTGTATCCTCTCCTTGTTAATGTATCCTCTCCTCGTCATTCTATCCTCGACCAATCTGATCTACCACTTGTTCTCCTTGGACAACTTGGTTAACAAGATCCTTTGGTGAGAAAGGAGAAGAAATATTGAAGAGGTTTACCTTTTATGATCAACTAGTTGAAAGAACCAAAATGAGACAATCTTATTACAAGTTTTGGTTAGCTCATGCAAGAGAGGAGTGAGTGAGTCAAAAATGCAACACCTTCTTCTCTTTCTTATAAAATGAAGAAGACCATAAATGAGACATTCTTATTTGTTTTAATATGGCTAGATGAAAAGAAAAAAAAGAAGCAAAATGGAACCTCTCAATTTCGGTTAAAGATGAAAGAAGAGAGTGATGTGCATCCAACGCTTCACTTCATTCTTTAATCAAAAATAAAGAAGCCAATAAGTGAGACACTCTCATTTGTTTAAGATGGCTATATGGAAAGACCAATAACCTAAATGAAACCCTCTCATTTTTAGTTATGATATGAAAGAAGGGAGAGAGTACATCAAATGCACCTCTTCCTTATTTAATCAAATGAATGCTAATAGGTTACATATCATCATTAAAAGACAACCATTAAACCAATTAATGATAAGATCATTACTTCATTTAATGATGACACCATTAAACCATTTAATGATGATGAAGCATGATAAAAACCCACCTTAAATGTGCAGTTGTCCATTTAACTGAAATTTGTCCTCCTTTTATCTGTAATAACTTTGTGTTAATTTAATTAATCTAATTAATCAAATCAAACCAAAGTCCAACCCAATATTAAAAGTTCATTTGGGCTTCTAATTAACAATTAATTAGTGTAAGACCAAAATTAAATCATAGGCTTTCAAACCCAATTTAATTAATTCTTAATTAAATTGTTCTAGTTTTTGTATTATGAATCTAATTCGGTCACTCCTTTCTTTTCTGTCTCATTTTTCTTTCCAGAAACCTCTATTTATTTTTCTTACTTTCCTTGATAACCTTCCTAAAAGCCAAGTGGGGAATCTAATTGTACTTAGATAATTTAAGCTCTAATAAGCCCAGAATTAATTTAATGTCATTAGAATTAATTCCAACTTATTAACCAAATGTCATTCTGCTAAAGACAATTAGTTGAACTCTTGAATTACTAAATATTATGAGAATACATGTTTCTAATTAGATGTCCAATTGCAAACTCTATTACGAACCATATTATAGTCATTTGCACAATAAAGGGTAAATTTATCGTTTTTCCCTTATGTTAGTTTTTCCTTCTAGATCTCCCATTTTGCCTTATATAGTAATTAACACACAAGATCTCATATTAGTATTAAGACTTGATGGGTAGCTAATCTATCAAACTACTAATACCAGTTTAATCACCAATCTATGTAAAACATTCAGAAGTGATGATATCACTATAAACTCTTTATTTGAGTGAATGTTCCCTGATATATGTTTCAATTAATAATTCTAACATGCAAACACTGGATTGATACTCTGTAAAAATTGATTCCGATCATATCAAAAATTATATTGGAACACATATAAGTTCACCACTCATCAAGATTGTGATCCATAATAAATGAACGCTAAAGTGTATGTTTTAAGATTAAAGAAACCACTACTGTATTCTTTAAAAACATATGTGATTTCAGATTCATTTAATAATGTCATTATTGATAGCCAACTACTATCATGATATGAAACTCTCCATTCCCTTGAAGTAAACTCCTTTACTTATATGGAGATAAATTGCAATACTATCGTCTAAACCATAATCAAGTGACCAACATGATTATTCAACGGTGAATTAATTAATTTAGACTATAATAATATACATGTTTTCCATGCATCTATGTGTATGTGTATATTACATACAAAAGAATCTTAGTACCTTATGACTAATTATATTATGCTCATACAAATAAAACCAAACTCTTTTATTTTATTAATAATAAATATTTTCATTACAAAAATGTGACTCAAAGATGATTAAGTTATATGTAAATATACTTGCTTTCCAGGGTACTATATTTACATAACTTCAACACCAAGTTGTTTCAAATCTTCATTTCATATCACGATTTCATACGAATTATTCTCTTTTTCATCCAAGAAGGCAATTATCACTTACAAATGCAATTAAAACAAATTAAGTACCAAAAAACTATAAGTTTATTAAATAACAAGTCAAACATATTAAATATGAGTGTATAATTATAGTCAAAAAAACATTTATCAATTGTATAAGCTTCAAGCTTATGCTAATAGTATTTTTAAATTTTCACAAAATAAAATAATTTCTTCCTTTTATAATGTGAAAGATCATTTGAAAATATTCTAATTTCTAACATAATTAGAAAATTCCAACTCTACAAAATAAAGTTGTTCACCAAGGAAGGCATCATTTATATCTTCCTTGTTTAGTTCCTCTTTGTCTAGATTCTCAAGAATGATAGATGATATGTTTTTAAGTTCTTATCCATAATAACATAATATATCTAATCGATATACATTTTGTGTCATTTTTACATAAAAGTTACCTTAAATTCAAGTGTTGGAAAATATAGGACAAGAACTAAATCTATCAATTAGAAAACTACATCCAATAACTATTTCTCTATAATGATGTAATTTGCTTAAACATATTCAAAGTTTTGTTGGCATAGTATATTAGATTAAAGAGTTTATCATTTATTTTTCCAAGCACTACTCAAAATGACTAGAGTTACACATCAGGTCAAAGGGAAGATTCTAATTTGGTGCCACCATGATTGAGCATTAATCAACTTCTCTTTAGAAAATGTAAAGACGTCCAAATAACCGTATTACAAGTTGAATAGCATGTCTTTATGAAGTAGGTTAGTGAAAGGGCAAGTTATCTTGGAGAAGCCTTAATAAAATATCTACAAAATCCAACTATCAAAAAAAACTTTGAATTGCCTTAATTGATTTTACTATAATAGCTTCAATCTTTACCTTATCAACCTCAATTCTCTATTGAGAAATCTTATTCCCAAACACTATCCTTCTTCTACCATCATATGGAATGTCTCACATTTTATACTATATTTTTCTTTCATATTTTTAGTATTTGATCTATATTATAGAGGCATCAGTCATATAAATTACTAAAAAAAGAAATCATCTATAAGCTCCTCCATGATTTCTTTATCCATATATTTAAAGATAGTCATCATATACATTTGAAATGTCACAGATGCATTGTACAACCCAAAAGGCATTCTCTAATACAAAAATATTTCATATAGGCATGTACATATAGTATTTTTCTAGTCTTAAGATGGGATTGGAATTGAAAATAACCTCAGTATCCATCCAAAAAGAAATAAAACATATGACTCAAGAGTTGTTGATAAACGATTAATTGATTATATTTATATACCCAAATTGACTATGTTTTGCTTATTATTTAATATTTTTATAATATTTTGGTACTTATTTTGCTACAAGTTTGTTTTTAGGTGATATTTCATATACTAAAAGGAGAAGAATTTATGTGAAATCAAAGCATAAAATGGAATCTTTGAAGCAATTTTAGAGATACGCAACGGTGTATAGGGACCATCTAAGTCACTGAAAATGTGTGAAGCATTGAAGATGATGTTTATATCTGTGTGTGAAGATATACGCCCATGAATTTTACATACAAAACCATGTATGTTGTCCTTGTAAGCTTCTACGACCATGTAAAGTCACGATTTAGAGGATATTTTGAGATCCATGGTCATTTACACAGACGTGTAAGTTACCATGTATATTCCAGAATCCCTAGTTTTTACTATAAAAGGAAATTATTGAAGGCTAAAGAAACAGAGAAGCGACTGGAGACAAATTAGACAATAGAAAAGGAACAACGAAGCAGTTTTGAATTAAGAACAAAAAAAATTCAAAGACTACATCACAAGATTTGATAAAAAGCAACCTTTGATCAAAATTTTTAAGAAGACTTTATTATAGATTATGAATTCTGTTATTTATATTTATTCTTTTGAATAATGATAGTGGAGTTGTTTTCTATAAACTTAGTGCCTGGGTGTGGTGAACCCTAAGTCGGGATGCTAATATGACAGTCTTTTATTCATTGCAATTTTGTTGATTCATTTTTTGCTATTCAATTATGCGTTTATATTCTTAAATTGATATATCCAAGACATCAGTCCAATGTTTGATTTCACATAATTGAGATTGAGAAATTCTTTTGTGTGAATATATCTACTATAGTTAGAAGGAATTTGTAATACCCGATATCTAGTTTAACCGGTACATCGAAATAAAATTGATATTTAGACTTATGTCATTAAAACTAGAGCAGTGAATAATAATTTTTAGTGACATCAAATTAATGATGTATGATATTTTTCGGTGGTCACAGGAAGTGGTTCAGACAGACGTTTAAAAAAAAAACAGATCAAGAATGGCGTTTTTGTAATTAAGTGGACTTGAGAGGCATATAAAAGGACCTAAGTTGGAGAATAAGACAAAACTTGTCTTCTTCCTCCTCCCTCTTTCACGACAGCCACCATGGAAGCTCTCTCCAAGCTTTTTCAAGCTTTGTAACAAGAAGAAGAAGGTGATTCAAGCCATTTGAGTGACATAAAGAGGTAAGCCTCCACTCCTATGCTTAGATCTATGGGTTTAAAGCTTGATTTTCTCTTCTTTGTGAAACCCATTTGAGGGAATGCATGAGTTGAATGATTTGGATGATGGATCGATGTTCTTTGATGTCCAATGACACTTATTCTTGAAGAAATTTCGTGTGTATGGTGATTTGGGGGGTTAAACCAAAACCTAGGGTTTTGAAGGTTGAGCTGTCATGGAGACAGATTCGTGACTCTCCTTGTCTATTTTTGTT
>JANTPM010000244.1:23403232-23415619 GCA_025434745.1 Erythroxylum divaricatum
TATATGTGATATTCTTAACAATTTCCATAGAAACAATACTATTCATTCAGGTATGTACCTACATACACACAAAGTTAATGAAACAAAATGAAATAAAATGAATGGTTTATAATATAAGATGGATCAATTTTCTATCATTTTAAATGCAAATTCTAATTTATGGTATTCTATGTTAAGACATGCATCTTTTGATGTATTACATCCTATACATTTTGTTTAAAAGAAGCTTGAAAGAAAATGATCTTTGTCATATTTTTCCTTTGGCTAAGCAAACTAGACATATTTTCAAGATATTTATACAAGTTCTCATAATTTTTTTAAACTTAATTCATATAGATGTTTAGGGTTCTGAATCCCAAACAATTCGATTCGGGGTCAATACATAAAGATTTAAAGTCCTTTCTTCAAGTTGTTCTCCTTTTCTAAATTCGTAGCCTTCCCAGTAGCTTCATTAATGTTACCTACCAAATAAAAGGACTGTTCGGGCAGACTATCTAATTCTCCAGAAAGGATTTGCTTGTAGTAACTTAGTATATAAGAGATAAAGTAATTAAGGAGACAATGGTATTAAGATTAATGCAAATTATAGTGACTTTTAGAGGTAAAGAAATTATTCATTAAAGAAATTGTGTATATACACCACAACAGAATGGTAAAGTAAAACAAAAACATATGGATTTGCTCATTGTTGCTAGGGCTTTAATGTTTGAATCAAAAAGTGTTTCTTATTGCTACTTACAAGTTGAATAAGGTTCCTTAAAAAATGTTGTCTTGAAAGCCCATTTTGAGATATTAATAGGACAAATACTTATATATGACCATTTGAAGGTGTTTGAAAGTCTTTTCAATAATAATAGTGTTTTACCTCACAAGATAAATTTGAGGCTCGACCTATAAAATGCAATTTTCTAGGTTACCCAAGGTGTCGAAAGGGATATAAGTTCTATGATTTACAAAATAGCAAAATTTTACTTAACAAAGAATTTATATTTTATGAAAATGTGTTTCCTTTTGTCCATATTGCCTAGTATAATTCTAATTTATCTTTTCCTATGATTCCAAACATAGAAAATCCAATTGTTTCTTCCGCTTCTATACGAACATACCATATTAATCAATTCCAGCTTGAGAACCTAAACATTACACCATAAAACAATCTCAATAAGATAGATATCATACCTAGTTTGTCACGTAATGATGTGTTGCCTTCAATAAGAAAAAGCCATAGAATCACTAAGAAACCTAGTCGGCTATAGGAGTTCGTGTGCAATGTTACTTCTCTTCCCAACAACAATTAATCACTTTTCCAATATTAAGAGGATCCAGATGCTAACAAAATTTCATGCTCTTTATTTTCTTTTAATTTTTTGTTTATTCATATTCTGTGCATCTTTTATTGTTAACGAGGAATTTGTGACCAGAAGGTTACAGGCCATAACTGCCAGAAAAATCTGCCACAAGTTAAAGTTTTTTCACACAAAGGTGAAAAAGATAACTTAAAATCGTTCCGAAGAAGGAAACTGAGCCCCAGGTTATGAAAGTTGAGTAAAAGCAGTGGCAACCCACGCACATCCCTCCATCACCTTCCCTTTGATAATTGAGAGCAGCCATGCACCCGAAAAGTAACGAACATAGGGGAGTCTTGGTTCCAAATATGATTCGTTTTAAAGCTAAGTTAGTACACCCATAATGGTCGGACATCGTTGAGGCATTAATGGCTCCTGAACACGTTCCCAGAATTCCTGTGCTAATGTACAAACATTTGTTGTTGTCACTGAAGAGCATGAAGAAAGCTGCTGGTATGGGAAGCATTAGGAGCACATTCAATATTGTGTCCGATATTAGTGAGTTGTCCCTGGAACAAGCTCGTTGTGTAAAAGATAAGGATCTTTCAATATACTATGCAATGAATTGAAGGTTATCCAAAAACTGCCCTTGTCATTATCATTAGCTGTTACCTGGAAAAATAAACAAAGGAAGCTTGTATCGTCCATGCAATTTGTTCTTATTTTCATTTAACACCTATATATTAAACTGTCAAAACACTAATCCGGGAGAAAATCCTGATGGGGCATATTAGGTTCGTCTATTATATATGTGATATTGAATGCATGGAATCACAAATGATGCCAGAATAACAGAAGAATGTTTGCAAACCTTGTATACCAATGGAACATTACTGAGAAGATCCTGCCAAAGAAGCCAAACGTGGAGGATATTGCTAATAGAAATGATGTTTCACTGTTCATGCGAGATACAGATATATGCTCCAGGTTGTTAAAATAAACCATTCCCAGCGTAGCTCCACAGGCATCGACCAAATAACAAAACAAAAATTCCACATTAAATGTATTTTCTTCCACAGCCTTTTTATCTTCCATCATAAACACCTCCACGGCATCTTCCTTAACCTCTGCTTCTGTTTTGTCTTCTTTATCAATTGTAATTTGCAGTTCTTTGGTTACGCATTTGGATGCTGAGTCACAGAAGTCAACGTGCATCTCTACCATTGCCCGCAAGGATTGGCATCTCTCTATTGCGAATTCGTATGCTAAGATCAGCACTGCCAAAGCAAATGGTAACATTAAAACCAGTGCAAATATCACTGCAAGTACTTGCTGCCACATAGGGGTTAGATTTGTTAGTACACTTCCGATTACTCCATATACTCCAGCAACAATAGATAACAATAACAAAACCGGAACCATCTCAACGTGATCCCCTGATTCCATAATTTTTAGGCTGCTATCTACTAGTACTAAAGGAAACCCGAGAATTGCAGGAGCAATGCAAGTCAAGAGGAGGTAAGTACTTGAATTGTCAGAATTTAATTTCCTCCCCACAATACCTTCAACTAAAGAAGCATATATCTTGCCGCTCAACCCAGAATAGGTCGATGTTATTGTAGTTATAGTCCTGTGACAGTTCCTAAAGTTTCTAACAGCCAATATCCGACAGTAAGTATTGATCCAGCAGCAGCTGTTCCCTGCAATAACATTTAGTAACAAAGCCTGCCAATAGCACAAGGCCGGGGGGGTTTTATAGGCTATGTAAAGATACTGCACTCCATATCCCACCAATCCAAAAATTAGGCCTACAAACAGGACCATCCATGAAGGAAAGTAGTATGCTGCAGCATCTGGTAAGAACCCGAAAAGCTTTCCAGTTTCTAAAGCAGCAATTAGAATGTTGATCTGTAGATAGGAGACATGATAATGCTGTTCCATCAGGGTGGAGCAAGCGGGAAAAATGGAAGGGCTGCCACCTAAAGCTTGCAACAAAATGATACACCCTAAGGCTATCAAGGAGTATTGATGTCCAAATTTTGATTGATTGCTCATGTTTGTTGTTTGGACACTGACTGGATATGGAAATGTACATTAATAATGTCTGCTTTATATTGGCTCCAAACTGTAAAAAGTAAGAGTACTGCACGGAAAATGAACGTTGAAGTACCATAGAATTTGTTGCATGTAGCTCTCAATTAAAAAAAAGATTTCCGAAAAAAAAATCGGAATGGGAAAATTGAATATGGATAGCTTGCTTGCATTTTCGATGTTAGGCAAATTATATGGTTGCTTGAGAGGAAAAAATAATTCAATGACTGACCAATGTAAACATCAACCAATTCCGGTCTTCAACACTAATCGTTTGCAATCCTTGTCAAAACTCATTTGATTGAAGTTCAATGTATCAATAATCTGATGTTATGGAAGCCAAATTCCAGAAACACATTATGGTTATCCTAATGGCATCATTCATTCACTAAGAACTTGTTATTCCCGGAAATATTATAATTGCTCCAGAACATCGCTAGGCAGCTTACGTTAGACACATCAGGTTGCTTTTATTCTATGACACATTATGTTGGCCAGATGATATCCTGCCGACTTTCAAGTGTTCCCTTGTCCAGCCCAACCACAATTCTTCCTACGACATCAATAGATACAATTTTTGGTTTCAACTACAGGTTAACTGAAAGGGAAATACCGTGTTCCAGTTTTTCTTTTGTTTCCTTTTTATTATCTCCAAATTATTTTTCAAGCGCCAGAGGTTCCTGACAACTGGCCGAAATCATGATAATGCGATTCTATCATTTTCATATATATGTAATCATTCTCATTCATTTGGGGAAGATATCAAACTCAAATCTTTCTTACAACTGTATCAAGAAAATTTATTTAACAAACATTTAATGAAATATATGAGTCACGTTAAAACTCATTTACGAGGAAGAACTAAAGAAACAAATTAACAAGAGATGTAACATTTAAATCGCAGTTTTAACAAGTTCAGCAAAAAAGGAAAAAGAAAGAAAGATTTCTGATATCACAACTCCTGAATGGATGGGAAATTGATTATAGGATTATTCATAGTTAATCATGTTTCTATCTTATGTTCGAAACTTAATAGTGATTAATATTTAGACAGAGAAGCAATTAAAAATGTCACAATACTAACAGAAAGCTGGAATTGAAAGAGGCATTCAACTAGAGAAAACATCAGATCGTCCTTATGGTTATGAAAGAATCCAGCATTAGTAGCTAGTCTCTGGAACAAAAAATGTTGTCAATTCAAACATTGTCATCAGGAGTTAGTTAACAAATCCTTTCACTTCCAGATTACAATCTCGGAGGATGACATGTTCAGATGTTGTATCACTGCCTTTTGTGCAGGACAACATAGGAACTATGTTTTATCGCTTAAAAGATCGGGGAGAAGTCATTTTCCAAACGCGCTAAAACGCTCCTTCCACCAAAAAACCATTTTGTGAAGCATAAAAGAAGTTGAAAGCCAAAGTAAGACATGGATGCAGAACGCAACCGTCTCTGCCTTTCGTGCACTATCCAAAAATCAACAAACGGACGCAAATAGTTGAAGACAGCCTCTTGAAACGTCTCGTAGATATGGCCTTGTCAGGTTTTCCCTCCCTGCCAATGTGTGGTTTTTGGTTTCTTTACATGTGAATTAAGAAGGGACAAAGACGTTGTCAGTATCGTGTGATATGCTCCATATATTTTTTCCCTTAATTTTTTTTCTTGTGATCCTTTCGCAATTGATATTCCAAATCAACAATTGATCCTCCTGTTACCTAAACTAAATTCTCACTTTGGCTTAGATTTAAGGCTTACCTAGAGTTTTTTTTTTCCCCATTCAATAACTGAAACTTTAAAAGTTTTAACTTACACTTACTTAAGAACACAATTTTTGTTTGCTCATAAATTATCCATGAATTCATAAACAAATATCTAAATAGAAATACGGTGATATTTCTATCAAATTTGTTAAAGCAATGAATTAGGAATCTTATATATATATATATAACTTACTTTACTATATGTCTCTGAAATAATATTATTCTAATTGTAAGTTTTAATATATAGGCCATTAGAGAATATGTACATATCATTGGGATGGGATTCATTTTTGTTAAGAAAAGCATGATTTTAGGAGAAATATATCTGCTTGCATAAAAATTGAAGAACCAAACAGAAAATAATTATTATCCGAAGATAGCAGCCTTGGTACCAGGTAGATCTGGAGAATTAATGGCTGACTCGCATCTGCTTCGTTCGGATATGCAGCTGGCAGGTTCTAAGCATATACAGCACGCTTATAAAAATTTTTCAGGCCAGTTTGTGAGCCTAATATCACATTTTGAAATTCTGAAAGTCGCAACTTACAGAAAGCGACCCCGCTGATTTGTTTTGATTCGTTAATGACAATGACTTTTCTCTCATGTTCTATACCAACAAAAATCATACTTTATGCCATTCGACTACCTCGCAGACAGTTAGACTTAACAGTTTTAGTCCTCTTTTTGTATTGTATCAAGAAACAAGTTAGATCTTTTGAACAAGTATATACAACTAAGTCGTGATCTTAATTATAATCAGACAAGTATCTAGACTAATGCTTGAAACAGTTTAATTAATTGAAGTTATATAGAATTCACTAACTTTTACGTCATGATTAACATATGTAATAAGAGAAGTACTTGTCTTTCTTTTTGTAAAAATTGTAGTATTATATAGTTATTAATGGATTCTTGGTTGTCAACCAGATCCACTCTTTCCCTCTGTGTGCACACAGGAAAGGCATTTATCACTCTACTTTATACATTGATAAGTTTTGTTTCCATTATCTCATGTGCATGTGAATGTACTTTCCCTGAAGTTCAGCTCACGTGAGGCATAAGTCACAGGAGGAAGGAACTCTCCCGTCCCGGCCCTTTGCAAAAAGGGTTGATATACAGAACAAAACTCAGATCGGGAGAGATTAATTAATTGTCTAATTACGAGGAAAAGAAAGTTAAATTATTTCAGATGATGCGTTGGTACCTCATGACAATAAATGTCCTTACTAAGTTGCCATGATCATGTTTTGGAAATTTTCTACCTAATTATCGTTTTCAAGTAAAATGTTTGCAAAGTCACGAGCAACTGTTCTTCATGATAAGTTGCATTTTCCCTTGCATTATTGGGCACAAAAGTGTAGTTTGCTTCTCTTGTTTTTCTTTGTCACATGATAGGAAGATACACATCCTGTACATGACATTAAAACTCGTACAAGTCAGCAGGGCACTGCCAGAAGGTTCAGAGTTCAGTTCAAATTGCCATTTCCGTGATTACAGGTCAACATGTGTGTATGTGATATATATATATATATATAGTATATATTAATATTTTTAAAATTAAACCCAAAGTTAAGAGGTTTAAATTTTAAAAGGTATCAAACTGTTATAAAATTAATTAAAGGTTGAATAAAATAAAATTTTAAAATATAATTAAAGAAAAACTGTACTTATCTAGCTATTAAAGAATTTGAAGTTTAATTAAAAAAGAAAACTGATAAATACAAATTAATTATTTTATTTTGATTTGTTAAAATTGATTAATTTACTAAATTAATCGATTAATTAATTAGTTGAATAATTTTTAACAATAAAGGTTATTAAAGTAATAAAACTTGAAAATCAAAAACCAAATTAAAAAATCGGTCAGTTCAAAATTTTTATAATTAAATCGATCGAACCGATTGATTTAACCATAGCTACATAATTTACACTTTGTAATATGTACACTACTAAATTGATTAAGAATTAATTGATTAGTATTTAGTATTACGAGTAAATATTCCAAATCAAAATCTTGTGAATCTCTGACATTTCTTTTGGAAATTATTTATTTGGTTCGTCACATGGTCTAAATATGCTTAATTATCAGCTTTGAGTTCTCGTCTATACTTGTAGGAAAAAGAATATTAATTAAAGACAATATACCATCCACTGAAATGTACATTAACATTTTTTTGTAGGCGGGAGTTATAATTCAATAACATGGTTTGTTCTTGACAGGTTTTTATCCAGAAAACATTGTATGCTCTAGTAGACTTCGACCACCTTGAAATCTCACGGAGACATCAATATGCCACCATATATAGAATGCCATAAATTATGTAATGACATGAACTGCCAATTCCTTTTTCTTCTCAAAATAGTATGGATTTATGGTACCTTTCATAGTATACCATACGTCTTTACATGTGAACTTAGTAGCTGCTGCTTCTTTGTTGAGCTTTGTCGAATTTTGAGTCGTGCCAAACCGACATCTTGTAAGTGGCTTATATTTCTCGTCGTTAGAAACTATCTTGGTTTCTTTGGCTCATGGTGTTGGAAAAAGAATACCTAGCAAACTAGATTAAGAGTGCATTGGCATAGAAAACATTACGGAAACGAGAGAGAACATGATTAGATTTTGAAGTAGAGAAAGCAGCGTAATCCATTGCCCTGAACAAGAAGGGTACTTGTCTTCAACAACTTGAGTAATAAAAAGTTTTCATAAGATTGCAAGTTCTAGGTGAAGGAAGGTTAAATTGTTTTTTTTTTCTCATTTAATTCAATGATAATTGTGAAGCGCAGGGAACTTATTCTATAAATTCAAGGTCCCTATGTATATGGTGAATATCGTGGATCAAGGAATTGATGACAATTATGTCTACAGGCTCACTCTGGAAATCTACGAAGTCTAGGAAGAGCAGCATCGTATGGGAAGGCAAGAGACAAGGTTTGCACAGAGTGTGCGTATGGAGAGTGTTGTTTTGTTGTAATGATTAATGGGCACACATGTGACTAGGTGGGTACTTGATTTGTCCCTGCACAAACTAGACAATCTTGGAAGCCAGAGCCATGGAGCTAGCTATCCAAAATTTGCACATAGACTGTTATTGATAAAACATGTTGATACATTTGTAACATCTCGTGACACGTTTATGGGCAGATGGGTGAGAATTTAATATATATCAGAAATAATTTATTTATTTATTCTTCATCATCAATATCATCATTTACTTAACTATTTTATTTATTTTTTTTAATCAAAGTGACTACTTATCATGATCCTCTAATTTGTAATCTCAACACGCCACAAGGTAAATGAGTATATATCTCCTGTTTCAAACAGCTTCTTTAAAGCTCGTAGAGTTGATAGAAAATATTAAGACAAACTGAATCATTGAAAAAGAGAAGAAATCGACCATGGTTTCCAGGGAGAACAAGAGAACAACATTGCATGAGAAGCTGCAACTTCTTCGTTCCATTACCAACTCCCATGCTGTAATTCCCTCTTATCTCTGAACATTTACGGTGTATTATGTTGGATCTCCCCTTTGTTTCCCTTTCATATATACCATGTATATTCCGTCACTCTCCAGCCCCCTTTGATGTTAATATTCTTAATTGATTTAATTTGATCCTTATTTGTGTTGGTCACAGTTTAGTACCCTTTTATTTTATGCTTTCGTAGATTTTGTTTGTCCCTGTTTTCAGTTAGTATGTAAAAGCTTATCTGCCTTCCTGATCACGTTCTGGTACTTCATCTCCATTCTTCTGCTAAAGATACTAACGTTAATATACTTATGTTGATTAATTAGTATTCAGTATTAAAAATTTTCGAGTTCTCTCCTATCCCTGTTGACGGAGAACAAGCTCCTGGTCAAAATCTACCAGTGGGGAACTTGCAGATTCACATATTATTTGCGTGTAACAGGTTAACAAAACCTCTATTATAGTGGACGCATCCAAGTACATTCAAGAGCTGAAGCAAAAGGTAGAAAGACTTAATCAAGATATAGAAGCTGCCCAGATTTCAACCAACGCAAATAAATTGCCTATGGTACCCATGACTTCAATTTCTATTAATCATCTCGGAGACTTGTCTTTTGGTTTCTTCTCTAAGTACCTGATGTTTCAGTAAATTTTCCTTTATTCACAACAGGTGAAAGTAGAGAGCCTAGAAAACGGTTTTATGATCAATGTTTTCTCGGATACAAGTTGTCCTGGATTGCTGGTGTCCATATTGGAAGCCTTTGAAGAACTGGGTCTTAATGTGCTGGAAGCTAGGGTTACTTGTACAGACTCTTTTCATCTACAAGCAGTTGGTGGAGAGGTAAGATTCAGAAAACTTCTTATATATTAAACACATGTATGTGCTTAAAGGCTTAGAATCCTCTCCCCATCTGTGGTTTTTTGTGACTATCATTGGGGGAACAGTCACACGTTTCCATTGTTCCAGCCTAACTATGTAGCTACCTCAACTTGATATGTAGCTAGTACCGCAACATGAAGTTATTTCAGTTAAATTAGTCTAATTAATGTCCAATTTTATCCTTTCTAATCATGTCTAATGTTTAAAATAACGTAGTTTTAATCATTAGATATGAGTTTAGAAATTGTCCAATCATATTGAATGACCAATAGGATTGGTCAGACTAAATTAGATAGGAGATTCCCACTTTTAGGGTTATCCCGTAGTTATATCCTATCTTTTTGATTATTTTTTCAGTCATCCGTTTTATCTCAGTAGGGGATCACATATTGGCCTTGTAGCAGGTCCTGTCATCGTGCTATATTATTTTTAAAAAAGAAACAAAACCTTAATATTGTAGTAGAAAGTCAGTTTAAATTTGGCCCATACCTATTTTCGTTTTCACAGTGTAGATATCAATGTTCACGATTCTTATATTTTATGCACCTATTAAAATTTAAACATTAACTGCTTATCTGATATGATAATATATCAATAACATTAAAGTTTTCACTTTGCAGACTATAGAGCGAAAAGATGGCATTGATGCTCGAGTTGTGAAACAAGCTGTCCTGCATGCTATTGATAAATGGATTGGAAGTAGCGAACAAAAGTAATGAAATTATATTATTATGCATATGTCTAGATTTTTTATTTACAATTCGATTTTCTCTTATAAGGAATTGTGATCCTTACCGACATTTTTCTTAGAACAAAAAAAACATCAAATTGGTACAATTGAGAATAATCCAGCTATTTCTGAATTTCATTTCCAAATTAACGTTGAAATTAACTATATTCAAGTTCAATTCCAAATTAGAAGCACAAATAATCTTAGATATCTCTCTATAAAAACCACATACTTTCTACTTTAGCCGCAACTCTAGATTGAGAAGGCTTTATGGAAGCCTCCAAAGGAGGCAATATGATGACTTCCTCTCCTCCTTTTGAGGCTTTAGAGGAAAATCATTTCCCTTCACTATAGGAAGTTAGGGATTTCATGCAGCAGAAAACCATTAACAAGTAGAATGTGACAACTCCATCTGAAGCAAAAAAATTCCTAAAAATATGATGTTGCTACTAACATTTCAAGATACCTAAATAGAATTTCAGGTCTCCAATGTCTCTCTTTGCCACTCAACTACCTTGGTGTGCTCATCCCTCATGCTAATCTTGAATATTCTGACATTTCAAGATACCTAAATAGAATTTCAGGCCTCCAATTTCTCTCTTTGCCACTCAACTACCTTGGTGTGCTAATCCCTCATGCTAAGCTTGAATATTCTGACTATATCCCTCTCATTGAGAATATATGGATTTTGTATGAAAACTGGATTGAATTCAGTCTATTAGTGCAAAGAAGTGAAATTGCTCAGTTTAGTAACATAATCCCCCTAAATGCAAAAGCCTCCTCATTTATTCAGAATGGTATGTGGTTGGCTAGTTTTAGACGTTTCACCTCCTTACTTCAGTACTTTCCCCAAATTACTCACTAGTATAAAGAAGATGGTGTCACTTGGATTGTAAACTCTAAAGGATTGTTTTTTAACAATTCTCGCCATAAAAAGTGTCACTTGGATTGTAGACTCTAAAGGAGTATTTTTTAACAATTCTCGCTATAAGATCCTCCAAGTCAATAGTGAGAGTGTACCTTGGTGTGATTTGTTATGGGAAAACTCTATTAATCATAAAGGTTCTATGATTACCTAGTTGGTAATTAAAAATAGAATCAGAACCAAGAATATATGGTTCGGCTCATATGATCCAATTTGTGTGTTGTTCAAGGAAACAGATAATGATCGAAATCACTTGTTTTTTCAATGTACATATTCCAGATCAATTTAGAGCAGAATCATGCGTAAGCTGGCAAATTATTATCAAACTTATTATTAGCTTGGAGCACTAAAATGGATTATCAGTTAAACATAAATTTAGAAACAAAATGGATTAATTTACAAGACATCATTCACTACTACTATCTACTCCTTACGGAAAAAAAGGAACAAAAGATTTTACAAAGGTGAAGAAATAAGCAAATATCAGCTAGTTAAGGACATTATCAATTAGATCAGGGCTGTATCAATTTTCAAGAATGCTCATAACTACCTATCTATCGAATTAAAGAACAAATGGCATTTGTAAACTCATAAAGTTGTTTATTCTGCTTATTTTTTGTTTGAATTGATAACTTGATGTATGTATCGGATATGATCATTGTAATGTTGTAATGATGAATTTAGCTTTACTATGGTTAATAAAATTTATTCATTTTCAAAGAAAAATGTATTACTAACAAAGACACTTTTATAAATTATACTCCCTCCTATCCAAAATGAAGTCGTTTTAGAGGGATGCGCATTCATTAAAAAAGCTAATGAAATATTTGATATACCTTTATTAATGGTACTACTCAACAATAATGCTCTTGTATTTTTATAATTAATATTAATAGTGCAATCATTAAAACATCATATGTAGAGTTTGGATGTTTTCAACTTTTAATTGAAAAGAATTTTTATTGGTTTTGCATTATCTTCATTTCTACCATGTATATGAGTGTCTCTTCATTTCCATTATCTCTTCATTTCCGTCATCTCTTCATCTCCACCATGTATGATTAGAAGATTTTACTAAAATTTTTCAAAATTAATTCAATCAAAACTTGGAGCCAAACATAAATTTAAATAAAAAAATCCATCATCATTGCTTTCCATTCTTGTGTCTCTTTGTTTCTACTTTGGATATTGATCTAAAGATAAGAAAATTTTTAAATTAATTTATTCAAAAGTTTATTCAATCACAA
>JANTPM010000244.1:23464093-23475770 GCA_025434745.1 Erythroxylum divaricatum
TTTGAGTCTTCATACCGACACATAGATCCTGGCCTTCGGGAAGGTCCCGGCGACAAAAATTTTTGTTTTCCGCACCTTGTACATGTGATGTACATCCCGGGATTTTCCTACAGATAACTCACATGCAAGAGAAGATAGACCAGATGGCTCACATGCAAGAGCAAATGGAGTAGATGACTCAACTGAGATAGGAGCTGGAGCAGCTAAAGGGGAGGGGTAGCACCTCTGAACACCCTCCATCACAAGGACATTAGGATTGTTGTAGTTATTTGCTTTGAATTACAAAGATATGTTATGTAAACTCGAATGTTTTTATTATCACTTAACAAAATTTGAACTTTATTTTACCAATTAACCTTTGTTTCAACAAATTTAATATATAAATAAATTAAATTAATATGCACAGATAATTCACAACTGTTGAAATCATGCATTTTTTTATAAGATCATTAAATAAATTTTAATGTCGGGATTTTAAAAAAATTTAACTTCTAATTACAAACGGATTAGAGAAAACTGTCGGAAAACATGTCACATATTACCGACGGAATAAGAACACCGTCGGAAACTTATTTGCATACTACCGACGGAATATCATATACCGTCAGTAAGTTGTCCGTTTTATTTACCAATTGCTTCTGTTAATTCGTCGGTATATTTACACCAATATACCCAATTGTTTCCATAATTCCATCGTTAATTTTACCAACGAAAATGCATTTGATATTCCGTTGTTAAAGTTACCTACGTCCGCATTAACGATGATTTTGCTGGCCATTTAATTCCATCTATAAATATTAATAATGACGTAATATTTGAATTTAGCGTCAGTTTTTTCGTCAATAATTCCAAACATTCTTGTAGTGGTCTGAGTTGGGCCACCCAGGCCGAGTTCTGAGTAACGCGGCTGTGGCCGATACAGAGAAATAGCACCAAACCTTTTGTTGTGTATTTGAAGCACAGTGGGTCGAACTCGACCCGTGATAACTAATAGCTAATTAGTTTGACAATTCTACCCATTAAGTGCATCAGAACTGGAAGCTGAATATTATTAACCTGAGACGAAAGATGCTTCTGCTCTTACAAATTAAACTCTCCGCTTTTACCTCGGATGGAGTGTACACTGATTACACAATTGATTATACAAACTGCTGCGTTCTCTTTTCTGTAAGTTAATAAGTACTTAAGTGGCTTCATTTCATGAAACTTTTAATGGTGGAAAAAGCTACCCAAAAACAAGGGGAGAGCCAAAAAGCAAACGAATAAACAAACTTGCGTTGGACACTACCAGAAAAGACCTGTTGAAGCAGTAAACGAATCAGTATAAACTTGAATTGTTTAAATCTCCGATGAAGAATCAAAGGGGGTGCATAAGGACAAGGAAGGATGCAACCATAACAAGCAATCATGACATGAGACCAGATTCATCACATCTCATCTCAGGACATTAATGAGAGTGACTGATTTATCAAAATTACGGAAAGATAAGTTATCAAGCGAACAAATAGAATACAAAATGTAAAGAGAGAGTTTTCGAATGAGTGATATTCCAGGTATAGCTAATAGCTAGCTACCTTTGTTTGCTTGTGTAAATAATTCATATTAATGTATTAGCCTTTCACAAGCAGCTGAAATCCACACGCCAAGGAAACCGAATAATATTTCTGAGGAAGATGTAGTTGGCAGACCATTGACCATCCAACAACTGTCCGTACATTACATATTATTATTTAAATTAGGCTCAATGTAACCCATGATTTGTAACCAATTATATCACAAAATGTTGTACTGATGCTCTTCAGTGTGCAACTTGGAGTTTGATAGAATTTTCAATTCTATACACGTAAGTAGTTTAATTACATAAACAAAAAGATCAACCGACTCGATATAGAACGAAATATTAGTATTAACGCTATCATATACAAACTGTTCATTGAAGTAGTAAAGGTAAAAACCAATATGTATGACAAATGTAAAACTGGCTTTGCTTACGAGCTTTCCAATCGTAACCATGATCTTGGAAGTTTCTAACCTATCCTCAGGATCAAAACAACTATACCTTTCGTATCCCCCCACTTTAAGCAACAATCAGAACCTTCAAGTGGCACAAACTCCATGTACATGGAAATTGTCGGTTGTCATCCAGCTAGCATATCGGGATTTCGGATTAGGTCACGCCTCATACATATATTTATTAAATTCTCAACACAATCAACAAGAGACTGAAAAGGGCTTCAGTTGGTCATTGATCAGTATTCTTGGACTTCATAACTATAATTTAATTCTACAGAATGACATGGTGGCATAAATTAAGAAGACTCGTGGCAGGCCAGGAGCAATGGAGATATTCTTTCAGAACTACTTTGTTAGATAGAATTCTTTATTTAAGGGCGATAATGTTAAAAGAGAAGTGATAAGGGAAATTTTTTATGTAAAAGGAGAAGATAAAAGCTTATAAGCCAACAGAGGTATCCAAATATTGACATGCATATGTGGAATTAGATCAAGGACTTGGACAATAATTCAGAACAAATTAAATTTTAAACCACACCAAGCAATCAAGTAACCATCATCCCTTCCTCATCTTTTTCTCAACAAGATAGAAATAAATGATGATCAGTTTCTATTTAGTTTAGTAGTTTAGACACTTAACTAAAGAAGGAGACATGGTCAGCGGAAATGGTGCTATAGTTGGCTTCACTGGTTGGGTGGGCATACATGGAAGAAGAAGTAGGAGGGGGAGGAGGAAGAGGAAGATGAGAAAGCGCAGGTGGAGTAGGGAGTGGTGCGGCTACAGAAACAACACCAGAGGAAAACAAAGCTACATGATTAGATGGGGTTAAGTTGGCTTCCCTATATTTGTATTTTAGAATTTCAGACCTCACTGCATTCAGTTCAAATTGTAAAGTTTGAACCTGCTGTTGCAAAGCTGAAATTGCACCCATGCACCCATAAACTGGATCTCTTAGCCTTATGTCAGCCTCATACACAAGACTATTAGCTGCATCACCCCTTTGACTTTCTGGTACCTCCTGTATAAGTTATTTACATACTTAGCACATTAAAAATGAGAATTTACTGGAAAGGAAGATGGCTAATCCTATAACTAACTTATAAAGGCATCAAACATCAAGGCAGACAGAAAACTAGGGTTTACCATTAGCATCTTTGAAACATTGCTCGCCCCAAAGACTCTGTGAACGGAAGCGAACTTCTGGGGTTCTTGCGGAGAGAAATATGGAGAAAATGGGCATTCTCGTGCACACCTTCGTCTCAAGAGCTTACAGGCGGCACAGGGAGTAATTGTATTTAGTGTTCCAGAAGGAACCAACATTTGTCTTTGAGACGAGGCACCTGCTTCTCTCTTGATCTTTTTGCTTATCTCATTCAATCTCTCCCTATAAACAAGCCAAACCCAAGTTTTAAAGATAAGCACATAGCACATCGGAAGAGAAATTGACTGATAAATACGGGAATAAGTTAAGACTGTCCACATGCAGTTATAGAGCACTCGTTATAAGAGCTTGGACAGAAAAAAAGGTAGACATCTTGCTTCCACAGGAATGATATGGAATGAGATTACATTCAAAAACTAGAAGTTAATTAACTCTGTATTTAACTACAAATTGAAGCAAAGTAGCAAACAACGAACCTTAAACTAATTTCTTGCATTGTGGATGAAAGCTGTTAAAGATTTAATTCCATATACCTTTCTTTGGATATTCAGGCATGCTCTACCTGGGAAAGATGGAGGAGTAGTTTGTGGGAGAGAGATATAAGAGATAAAGAGAGGAATTTCAAGGAAGAGAGGAAACTAGGAGGAGGAAAATAGTGCTTAAAAGGCAAGGCAGTAAAGGAGGAAAGTGGACCAGTAACATTTATGCCAATAAAAGAAATAGACAAATGGAATACAAAATAGAGAATAAAATGAGAAGCTAAGCTGTTCTATGTTACTTTGTTTCAACTTCTGTGTTTGTTGGTGATACCGAATGATGAGGATGTATCTCAGGATATTCTAGCTATAGCTTCTCATGATATAAATAAGAGCACATTAGCTAGCTTTCTCTATAGTTCATCTCTGATCATGGAGACTAGATGTCTGTCTATATGTAAAAAAACACATATACTTAATCATGGATATTTTACGTACAAAAATTTTGTCCCCACCAACATACATATTGAGCAGCAATGGTAATGGAACCTATAGAGGTACAGGCAGAGAGAAACTGATTTATATTCCATTAAATGCCAGCTATATCACCACTTGCTCACGTGTGAATCCTTTAATGTGTTTTGACTTTTTGGAACGCATGTCCATCGAAGGCCGCATGTGGTCTTTTGCTTTGAACAGGGTCAGAGACCTAATTTGGTACTGTAAGAATGATATAGATGTTTTAGGTTTATGCATTTTAGTTAAAGTAGACGATAACATATGCAAGACTGATGAAGTGAAGAGAAAATGATGATAATCATATCAAACTGAAGTTTGCAAGGGTAGGTAATGTTAGTTTCTTGTCAATATCGAGAACTCAGCTATGTTAAAGCCGCCATGTAAGGGATTTGGTTCCAAAAAAGAGGTTTAATCAATATCATCATCGCCGTGTAGAAACAGCAATCTCTCTCTTCTTTGAAAATGGCTAAAATTGCCCAGATAGCATTCCAAAACCTTTGCAAAAGTAAAGGATATCAAAAATGTTTATGTTTAATAATTGCAGTTACGTACTTGGAATATGTTGTTGCAGTTTATTACAATTGTATGCATATTAGTTATAATTATTTTAATAACTTTCATAATTCTATTATTCTTATTTACAATTTACACCATTAATAATTCTATGATATCAAATTAAATGTCCAAGATTGTTCCTCTCTTGATTATTGGAGAGCGCTTTTGCTTGGAATAGCTTATGTAGCAGAAGCATTCCAAGTTGTCATGAAAACGAGTGTACACCTCCAAAGAAGTTGATTATTTTTCTATTATTTTTTTATACATTTATGGACACTAACCTTGATGAGTTAGCGATACAAAGTCCCCTCCAGATCTAGAGCATTATGATTTTACGAATATTCTTTCTAGCTACATTTTCTTTCATTTTAACTCCTGTGTTTAATTTAATTTAGTTTAGTTCATATATTGTCTCATAAATCTGTAAATACAAACTATTAAGATTTTTTTAATTTGTCTTTAATAACTGCGTAAGAGTTAATGATCATCTGTCTACAAGTTTAGCCATATGAAACAGATTAAGAAAGTGCTTGAACCCCATCAAGCAAAACATAGCTGATGCCGTATTACTATGTTTAAAATATTGCCACCAGAAGACATCAACTTGATATGCATAGGAAATGTTTCCTCGTTCAGTCAGAGCATCGGAGTGATTTAAATAGTTAAAGTCAAAAGCTTTCTTTCGGTGTAAGGTTGGCCAATTAACAGACGCATCAAGATCACAGATCCGTCACAAAAAGGTGTAGATGAGGAGAAAGAAAATTGTCACAAATGACATATTACGAAGTTTGATTTTGGTGGCTAAACATAATTAGCTTCGTTAGCGTAGGCATAGGTAATAATGTGTAGCAACGATTTGTTTTTGGTAGCAGAATATATTTAGCTACGTTTTTCAAATCGTAGATAAAGGTTATTGCTGACATTTTGCGAAACGTAGCTAAAAAGTTTTGATGACGATTTTGTATTTGTAGCTAAAAAGTTTTAGCAACGAATTTTTATTTTTTATTACGCTTTCTTATTAACAATTTATCATTTAATTATAATTATTGATAACATTTTTAATTCATCTCTTTTTTTAAACATTGTTTAAATTATAATTAACATTGTTTAAATTATTGTTAGTAACATTTTTTGAATTATAATTAAGTAAAATAAAATAATTAAAAATTAGATACATTTTATATAAAAAATAAAATGTTAATTATAAAAGTTAAGAAAAAAATTTATGTACAAATCAAGACTCCTTATCGTCACCACTACTTATATATTTTGACCCAAGTATTTGTTTGACTATCTTTTTAAACATGGTAAACTCTCTTTCAGTACGGTCTACTTTTTGTTTGTTAAGTTATAATTTTTCTTCAATACGTTCCAACTTTTCTTCTGTACGATCTAATTTTTCTTTGTTACATTGTAACTGAGTCTTAAACGACTGGTTCTCCTTCTGAAGTGTCGTTACATATTTGGTCGTGACCATGATGAACTAATTAGTTTAGGGTCATACTCAAGATCTTTGATGTACCATGATCTTATACCTAGGAAGTTGTTACAAATGTCATTTATGTTGGGCTCATTTCTGTCAAATAATAATCTTTGCAACAACTCCTACATCTTATCCTAAAATCTAAGACACATAATCGAGATTTAATTCAAATATTATTAATTAGTATTACATAAATAAATAAACTTAAAAATTAAAATTTTATACTTACATAATTATTTTGCGTTTCTTCAAACATCCCGCCTTCACCTTCCTTGTAGTATGTCAGTTTGTAGAGTGTAATTGTAACACCCCAATCTCTCAGGACACGTACTCGACATTCTAAGTAATATCCGAGTACGAATCCCACAAAAGTGACATGTTAGAACAGTCATCGGTTGAAACTCATTACAAATTGTTTGAAACAATGTACACATATGTGAAAAATCAATAATCAATTTCGACCCAATTTATTTATAAACAATTTCAGCCACAAAAATTACAATCATTATTGAACTCCTCAAAGTTTCAGTAAACACTTGGGCCCATTATAGAAACGAAACACTTGTAATCATAATAACATTACATTTCAAAATCATTCCATACACATTGAATAACACTTATGACTACACTTTTGATACAAAAGAATGAAATTCACATGCAGACGCAAATTGATCCCGACCTAGAACTCTGATTTGGTTAATTCGCTAACTCCAATTTGCCTATCCGGAGATCTTTATTAAACCTAGAAAATCACTTTACAATTTTTATGAGCTTTACGAACTCAATAGAGTAACCATCCTCGATAATTCACTCATGTAGCAAAACACATTCATCATAAAAATCACTCAGATAATATAGTCACACAACTCATTCAATTACACAGTTCATATCAATTTATTATCTCATTATAGCTTTGCAAATCATTCAATGAATTCCAGTCATATATGGATGCAATATGTATGAGACTCACATTCATTTGTACAGTGCTGTGATTGTGTGCCTTTTCAGTCTCTTGTATCCGCTATAAACATCGGGCTCAGTATATAGTGGGAGCATAGTCTCTACCACAAAGCTTTCATCTCTCTCAGTAACAGTATTAGTCAGTTAGTAGCAACATCATTCACAACGGCCTTTATATTATGTGCATTAAAATAATATGTATGTCACAATTCAGTCATCAATTTAATCACTTTTATTTGCATGTAATGTCACCGTATAACAGTCATAGTATCAATAGTCATGAAACTAGGTCCGGCATTCAACTTTTCATTTGAGAATCAAAAGTTCAAGCAATCTCATTCACATACAAGTAGCACTTTCAATATTGTTTGCATACATCAAACACCTTGGACATATATTGTCCGAAATTCAGTACACAACAGTCAATGCAAGTTTAGTAATATATCAATACCGTGCAATAATATACAGAACAGAACAAATAAAGTAAGACTATCTTAGGTTGCTCACAGTTACTCCTTAAGCCTATTGCCTTGACATTTCAGCAATATCTGAAAGTAGTTGCTCTAGTCTCTTGTCTATATGCAATAAAAACAATTTCATATTACTACAGTGCTTATGTAACAGAATAAACACATTTATCAATGCTTCATGTATTATGCATATTTAATGAAAAAATTCTCAGGTATATTTCTGTCATACATTGATGTACATATTAATTGTGCTCCGATTGTACCAAAACTCAATCACTTATTCTTTATTTCAACTATTTCAGAAAGCATTCTGTTCAGTTCAATTGTGTATGATCATTAAGATCCAACAAATGAAGGGTTTAAATAACAATTCCTTCTAAACAATTGTCCCTTTGTATCTTAGGTTTCTAATGACACCAAGATCATTCAATTTGATTCAATATACTAAAAGTTACACTCCAAATGCATCAATCTGTTCTTAAACTATAATAGAACTCTTACTTCAACTTCAGAACACAGTCTTAAACCAGAATTACCCAAGATAATTGTAGCTTTATGTCTCTAGTTTCATTTGAAATAAGAATCAACTCATTTGGAACATTACATATCAAGATATAATCAAAATATCAAAGTATGTTCAATAAAATCATTCCAGTTATCATACTTCAACACAGTCAACATTTTCATCTTTATTTACACAAACAATCCATTTCAGAAAACTATAATTTTAGGTAGAGATGAAAATCAATGTGTTTTGAATCTAATGATTCAAGAATCAAGTTATTTGGATATAGGGTGAAGAAGTTATAACAAAAATACTAAAGGATGTCCACAAACAACTTTTTTGGAAAAACATTGAAGGTCGCGATCGTCTACCTGCACGATTGCGATATGCTACCTACACCTGCAAAGTCACAATCATGACTTTGCTGTTTTCTAGAGAAATCATGATCGTGCTCCCTTCTTCTTCTTCACCGAATCTCTTCTTTTTCTCTCTACTGTATTTTGTTTCTCTATCTACTTCATCTTATGCATTTTTCCATAATTTCATTTCATCCAAAACTTATCATTTTATCAACTCTATTCCAAGACCTCATCAACATCTTCATTTAAAATCATTAAACTCATTTATATCCACCTCTAAAAACACTCCACACATTCATGTATGAACGGTACAACATCCATAAATGGTTTTCTCTAAACTAGAACATAATATATATTTATTCATCGATTTTTTTAATTTACTTTATAATCTATTTGCCAACACATTATTATCAATTCTTCATCAGCATCGAAACTACTCAACTTTCTCAATTCATGCATGAACTCATTTTCAACCATCAAAACATCATTAGAATCAGTTATAGTATCCAGAAAAACTAAAACCACCATTTACTTGATTCAACATAGTCTCCAACAGTGAGAAGGAATCAAAATACTGGATAAACAAGTTAATGTTTTAGTGATGGTGTTTTTCAGTGGAGAAACAAACAATGAAGGACAAAACTTCAGCTACAGAAACTTTCCTTCCTAAGCACGTGACTACGCGTGTACTACCAACTTACTGCCACATGTTACTATACATGTAAGCCAATAGTCAATATTTACTCAGTCCACATGTCAAACTTGAATTGGTCCAATTGCAACATTTGTCTTAGTCTCCTAATACTCTAAATTTCCAAAAATCACTAAAAATTTTGAAATACCCAAAATACCAAAATTATCAATTCATAATTAAATAACATTTATAACTCAATTATATGCAAAAAAATGTCAATGAATACATGTACAGTCATTTTAACATGCAAAAATGAGCATGTCATGATTAGCTTAAGCATGATATGTATTTTCTAGTTTCTCAATAAATTCTCATAATCAGTTTTCTTGCCTTCACATGGTAATGGGATGTTACAGTAATCATATCACACTCTTCTCCATGTAGTTTATTTTGAATATGCTTTTGAAAAAAATTGAAACACAATAGATAATAATATATTTGCTAAAATAATAATAACTTCTAAATAAAGAACTTAAAAATTCTTATCGTATAATAACAAATGATTTGGACCGGTTTGGAGCCGGTATTGTGAGAAGTTTTCATTTTTTTCTGTTAACCTTGACTTTCTCACTTTTTCCTAAATAAAGAAAAAAAGTCAATAAATTTTGTGACAAAATTAATGGAAGCAAATGTGAAAAGAAAGAAGACAAACCTTAACCTTGGAAGAGGCCTAATTATTACACATTTCACTCGAATTTTCTGGAGTCATCCATTTTGAAACATATCTCCTTGCCTTTTCATCCAAAGGAAAAGATTTGTAGTATTTATAGAGTCGATAGCAATAATCCTTCGCCCTTTGTTTCAATAGTGAACTCACACATGTTAAAACTTCAAAGTTCTCAATATCGACAATATTGAGCTTCATTTGTGAACAATATGTATAAGTTAAATTAATCTTTAAATCAATAAAACAAAATTACATATAGTTAAATAAATTGAAAATTATCGAAACTTTGTCTAAAGCATTATGTAGCAAGTTGTCTTCCTTCAACTGCTTGGCATGTTGAAGGTAAGGTAATTCATTTCTAACAACAACACCTAACTCACTGGACAATTTAACTGATGGGATCTTGTCAACAGGATGGCATTGCCTAGGGTCAATATGCACTAACAACGAGTTGTTCATTACAAATACCTCAACCTCTTTTTCTAATTATGTCGGTATTGGAATCTGACAACAAAAGAATAATGATAAAAAAAATACATTAAACATGTAAATATATATTTGGGCATAAGTCTAATTATAGGTGGTTAAGATTAACATAATTGAGGATCTCTGAGCCCTAGTTAATGTAGATAAAGGTTGTTGCTTACTGACTTCATTAGTGGATGAACTCAATGATTGTTATTCGATAGGTTCAAATTGATAAAGTTGTTGTGGGATTGGATCAATTTTGGTTATTGACATGTTGTTTCCCTTATTTCTGCTAGGTGTTATTATATTGAATATCTATAAATGAAATATGCAAGTATAAAATATGCAATAATAGAAAAGGGTATTATTATTTTTTGTTATAAAAATATAAAATATAAAATATAAAAGGAAATAACAAGTGTATGTTTTCCTTATCCTATGATTGTTAGGTTCCAATCATGCATCTTATACATAATATATAACAAATATACGTAACAGAAATAAAATAGGACCTCAACAACCAAATCTATTCATGCATATAGATATAAAAAAAAACAAAAACATGAAATATAAGATGTTTACATACGTTTCTGACATTCTTCTTTGTTCTATAATCTTCTCCGCATTGGGTTGTAGTAAACCACAATGATCAACTCAGATCATCTCTAATGAAAGTCCACGAAGATAAAAGGATGAAACCTTACTAGGAGATAACTAAAATTCTTTCTTTGTGTTAGGAAAGACATGAACTCTTGAGAGAGTTAGAGAGAAAAAGTATGTGCGTAAGAAAAAGAACTTTTTTTTCTTTTTTTGTGTTTATACAATATGCACGAAAATCATCTCAATTTTCTGCACTTTTTGGTCTTCCATAACTCACATCACTAATGGAAAATTATGGGAAGATAATGGTCATGAATAGCATACATTAATGGAAGTTATGTGAAGTTAATGGTCATGAATAGCATGCATTAATGGAAGTTATGGGAATTTAATTACCATGAATATCATTCATTAATGGAAGCCAACAACACTTGTTTCTAATATATTCCATGCAACATTTTCTACCATAATCACATCGTAATACAATCCTGAAACACTCTATGATATCTTGAATCACCGTTCAAGATCATTTTACCCATGCTATGTGTGTGACCCATTAGGTTTTCGGTTATGTTGACCACTTGAATTAAAACTTAATTCAAGTAAGTTAAGAATAATATCTAATAACAGGTCATGATCCTCAATTAATCATAAACTTAATGGTTTGACTACGAACCCTTCCATATGCAATGTTGCCATGCAGTTTGTCCTTTCATCATCTATACCGCACATGGTTCAGAGTATG